>ML369593.1:5063-95766 GCA_005239525.1 Nicotiana knightiana
ATACCTCGGGTGCAATCTAAAGTGAATTGTAATGCAATCTAGCTAGCATAACTTGAGAGAGTGCGTCTAGTAAATTATCATAATTACTTGAGAGAGATTTATGGTAGATAGAGTGTTCATGATTGATAGATATAATTAATCAAGTTATATGAAATATCCGAGAAGTAAGTTCACCAACAGGGGAAACCATAGCCTTAGACCTTTATCATAATTGTTTACAACACATTGTTAGTAATTGTTAGTTATTATTATTGTCAGTAGAACTAGTAAAACATCACCAATTTGTATTCAAAAAGTCTTGAGAGAATTGATTGAGTAAAAGTTACGTATTCTAAAGACTTGATTGATACGTTAATTCCCTGTGGGATCGACTTTGGGCATAATACCCCGAATTTTATTTGCAACGCCCGCTTAATCTTTTATTAGACATAGTTGAGAGTGATCAACCACGTTTGGATCTAGAGGTAACTAAGCCTTTGGCTAGAAAATCCCCACAGACGACGCCAAATTGTTCGACCAAAAAGTGTGAGAGCTTTTGTTAAAACGAATTAATGAGAAGACAGAGGATAAATCCTAGCCAAAGATAATTAACTCTACATCAAAGAATATTAAGTAAGAAAAGTTGGGTAAGGTTAAGCTCATGAACTCATTAGGACTATAAAAGAGATTGAATGTACATGATGAGCTTACATTTTTGACATCATTACTCCATAATTCCCCCCCCCCCCCCCTTTTTCCCCCCACGATTTAAACACGGTTTTCCCCTTTACCCAACANGCTAGGATACCCTAATCTACCAATTGTACTTTAGATCGACCTCCTTAAGTGCCATGGTGTGTACTTTTTCGTACAGACTTTCTGAGGGTCCGACCTTGGCCGTGGCCGAGGTGCTCGTCGTTATGGTGCCTTATGGATACAACCACGGCTTAACTGATCCCTCGCCATTCTTTTTTGTGTCGATTCTCGTGTGGTCAGATTTCGACCCATACAGAGACCAGTAGTGATCGAGACCAAACGAGATAGACATCGAGCAAGACCGAAGATAGCATAATAACATAAAGGCGAGATATCCGTGACTAGTCAAGCATCATGGCAGAAATCTCGGAATGGATCAAATCAAGAACGATTATTTAGATAATCATGGGATTTTCTTATGTAATTAAAATTGTACCATAAGTAGAATTCCTCTACCATATAAGGGGGGTTGGGGTTGGGGGAGGTTTCTAATCATTTGTAATCCATCTAACTTTCGCATAATCAGACAATACAATACTCTCTTCTCTTGTTCATCAGTTTACTTCATACTCTTAAATTTTCTATCGATCAGTTCGAGGGCGTTCGAGCTCGAGGGTTGCTTTGCATTTCGTTACTGATTTGCTTTATTTTACAGTAAATTTCCATTATTAATCATCATATTTATTAATTGGTATTAGGTGAAATCACGTGTCCTTAAAACTACCTATAAGTTTAATTGTTATCTGATTTTAAGGGTAAATAGTTTGGCGCCCACCGTGGGGCTAAGGATAATAGTGATTGCTTAATACTAATTCTGATAACACACACTGCTTTACGCTTGTTCTCTTAAGTGTTTTTGATTCCAGGATCAACATGTCAAACTCACAAGCAGTACCCACACACGCTGACAACAGCCTCAGTTTCCATCGGGAAAATGACAATGTAGCCGCCCCAGGGATCAAGGTATCTCAGGTTGGCGTCGAGGGAGTACCAGCCGCAGACCCTGTCGACTTCAGCTCCCATGTCGCTCTAAATGCCAATTTGGGCGTCAACCCCGAAAACAGCATTCGCAGAGAAGCTCGACCAACCGGTCAAGGTGCACAGGGCGGCACAGACGGAGGATTTAGCCTTCCACTGATATTTGAAATGTTACAGGCTCAACAAACTTCTATAGTGCAACTACAAAATCAGAACCGTGCACCGAGTGGGGTTGAACTCGAGCCCTCACAAGAAGCTGTTCGTAAGGACGAACCTTTACCAGAAAGGTAGAACGCCAACGAATCAGGAACTGACTCCACCATTATGAAAATGCTAGAGGAGCTCACAAAGAGAATCGAATCAGGGGAAAAGAAGATCGAGGTAAATGACAAAAAGGTAGAAACATACAATTTTCGAGTTGACCAAATACCGGGGGCACCACCGATTCGGAAGGGTTTGGACTCGAAGAAGTTCGTGTAGAAGCCTTTCCCCCAAGTGCGACTCCTAAGATCATCCCGAAGAAATTTTACATTCTAGAAATTCCCAAGTATAATGGGATCACCTACGCTAATGAGCATGTCACTTCTTATACATGCGCAATAAAGGGGAATGACTTAGAGGATGAAGAGACTGAGTCCATCCTGCTGAAGAAGTTTGGAGAAACTTTATCGAAGGGTGCGATGATATGGTACCACAATTTACCACCCAATTCCATTGATTCCATCGCCATGCTTGCAGATTCCTTCATCAAAGCACACGCCGGAGCAATAAAGGTCGCGACTAGGAAGCCGGACCTCTTCAAAGTGAAATAGAAGGACAACTAAATGTTAAGGGAATTTGTATCTCGGTTCTAGATGGAATGCATGGACCTACCCCCGATCATAGATGATTGGGCTGTCCAAGCCTTTACTCAAGGTTTGAACGTACGGAGTTCGGTAGCATCACGGAAGCTAAAGCAGAATTTAACTGAGCATCTAGCCGTGACCTGTGCCGATGTGCATAATCGGTACCAGTCAAAAATCAAGGTCCATGATGATCAGTTGGGGACCCCTTCCAGTTCCGTTTATCCAAACACATCCGTCGGCAGAATGCAAAGGGACATCAATACGGAACCTCGATCGAACAAAGATCGATATCAACCATACGACGCAGATCATAGAAACAACGGTCCAGGACATAACCCCGTTCGAAGTGATCGAAGGAATGATCGAGGACAGAGTTCCCGAGGGCTCATAGTAAGAGTGGATTCGATAAACATATCAAGCCCAAAAGCACCACGACTATCAGAATACAACTTCAGCATCGCCGCATGAGGAATTGTATCGGCCATTGGACGGATCAAGGATACTAGATGGCCTAGACCCCTACAGACCGATCCGACATAAAGGAACCCTAATCAAATATGCAAATACCATGGTACTCATGGTCATAGAATCGAGGACTGAAGACAGCTAAGGGATGAGGTAGCTTGTCTGTTCAACAAGGGCCACCTTTGAGAATTCTTGAGCGACGGAGCTAAAAACCACTTCAGAGACAGGGGCGCAAACAGGAAGAACGAACAGGAATAAACACAACACGTGATTCACGTGATAATTGGTGGGGGTCGATATTCCGTAGGGACCTGTGTTCAGGTGCACCAAAGTGTCGATCACCAGGGAAAAGGGAACTCGAGACTATGTACTAGAAGGAACCTTGTATTTCAATAACGAGGAAGCATAGGGGATCTCATAACCCTACAATGATGCACATGTAGTCTCTATTCTTATGAATAAAATTCAGGTTAAACGTGTTTTAATTGGTCTAGGAAGCCCGACCAATATTATTCAAGAGAAATTTTCACAAACCACTACTGTTTAGTGGTTATTAGCTAGTTGTAGCTACCATTTACTATATTACTTCATATAGCTATGTTTTCAAAATTTTTAGAGTGTATTTGATGTATTTAAGCTACTGTATTCATGAATACAATAGCATTTCTAGGCGTGAAACAAGGGATTCTGCTAGACAGATTTTTGTATTCGAGTGTATTCGACTGTATTCATGGCGTGAAACATGGGATTACAGCTGAACAAATTGTTGTATTCGACTGTATTCATGGTGTGAAATAGGGGATTATACTGTTTTTAAACGGAAAGTGAATCAATTAACATAATAGACTTCTAATATAACTCAACAAACTCAATTATAACACACAAATTTTGTATTTCCAGTTATAAAAAAGATTCTCAACCAAAAAACAACCCAAAAACATAGCAATCTTCAGAGAAATTATATAATACATTGAATTAAAAAAAACATATGAATACATTCATGAAATATAGAGAGACAGTGAATACAATGAAATACCTAGAATACAACGGGTTACATTGAAATACAATGAAAAAAAAGATAGTTAATACAATGAAATACATAGAATACAGCGAGATACATTGAAATACAATGAAAAAAAAGATAATAAATACAATGAAATACATGAAAATACAATGAGATACATTGAAATATATTAACAGAAAATTCAAGTTGCTAAACCCCCAATTCCGTCGTCTTTGTTCAAGAACAACCCTAATGTCGTCTCGTTGAAGCAACATCAGTATCCAGTCCTCACTCGCTGTCACTGTTGCTGACGATTAGCACGTAATTACCGGCGAAATAATGAAGGTTTTTGTTGATTCGATATATTGCGTCAGAGAATGAGATTGGGAGGCTGATGGCGGCGGTATCCTAACTAAGCAGTCACCACTAAAATCACCATACAGATGGCCGCCGATTATAAAATCAATACCAATCAGATCTCAAAAATCCACCTGCCATCTCCACTATTACACTAAAATTTCTCGAACGGTGACGGTGGCAATTGCTCCAGTGTCCGATGGAGGAGAAGACATCGAGAAGTAGAGAGAGAGAGAAAGAGAGGGAGAATATATATGGGGTAGGGGATATGAGAAATTTTAGGGGAGAGAGAAAAATAATACAAAGCTTATTTTATGGCTTAAGGGCAGGAGGTGACCATAAATAGATATTTGGCTATAAAAAATCAAAAGGTAGCTATGGAATATAATTTTTTAAAAGGGTATTTATTTAAAATAAATAAGGTATCAACCTTTGCTATAGGAGGTAACTAATCCATTATTCAATGGAGCAACTCGACTTGCAGGATCAGATTGTGTCCGCAGCTCAAGTTCTTAATGGTTTCAACATAGCGAGTGAAACCACTAAGGGTGAAATCATCTTGCCAGTAAACGTAGACGGCATCGTTCAAGAAACAAAGTTTCATGTGATCAAGGGCGATATGAGGTACAACGCCCTGCTCGAAAAACCCTGGATTCATAACATGAGGGCGGTCCCTTCTACCCTTCACCAAGTTCTGAAATTCCCAACACCAGATGAGGTAAAAACGGTGTGTGAGGAACAACATGCTGCCAAAAATATGTTCGCGGTCGATGAAGTAATACCGGTATCGACACTTTCATCAACAAAGGAATCAGTGTCAAAAGGAAAGCAGGAGGTCAAATAGCAACCACAAGTACCAGCCTCGAGCCAATAAGAGGAGCAGGGGGCAGACGAGGATGAAGAACATTGGATCCCCCAATCTTTCATAATTCCCGATGACTCAGACGCCACAAAATCAATGGTCGAAGAGCTAGAGCAAGTCATACCGATCGAGTACCTTCCCGAACGAAAGGTATACCTGGGCACGGGGTTAATCCCCGAGCTCAGGGAAAAAAATCGTTAAATTCCTTGTAGATAATATGGATTTCTTCGCTTGGTCCCACCTTGATATGACAGGGATCCCACCGGGCATCACTACCCATTGATTGAGCTTGGACCCGAAGTTCTGTCTAGTAAAGCAAAAGAGAAGGCCCTAATCCGAGGTTAAGCACACATTCATCAAGGACGAGGTAACCAAACTCCTCAAAATAGGGTCCATTCGGGAAGTAAAATATCCCGAGTGATTAGCAATATAGTTGTAGTCCCTAAGAATTGAAATAAACTCAGAATGTGCGTAGATTATAAGGACTTAAACAAAAACATTTCATAAGGATTCTTTTCCTTTGCCGAATATCGATCGAATGATCGATGCCATGGCCGGCCACGAGATTCTCAATTTTCTTGATGCCTACTCCGGGTACAATCAAATACAAATGAACCTGAAAGATCAGGAAAAGACTTTGTTTATCACTAAGTACGACACCTATTGTTATAACGTAATTCCGTTCGAACTAAAAAATGCTGGTGCAACTTACCAACGCCTAGTAAATCGAACGTTCGAAGAACAAATAGGAAAATCAATGGAAGTTTATATTGATGACATGCTAGTTAAGTCCCTGCAAGCAGAGGACCATTTGAAACATTTGCAGGAGACCTTCGACATGATGAGAAAGTACAACATGAAGCTCGATCCGGAGAAGTGCACATTCGGGGTCGGCTCGAGGAAGTTCCTCGGCTTCATGGTATCAAATCGGGGGATCGAGATCAACCCTGATAAAATTAAGGTCGTACAAAGGTTAACAGGGCACATAGCCGCCATAGGCCGATTCATTTCGAGGTGCTCAGATAGAAGTCACCGGTTCTTCTCACTTCTTAAGAAAAATAGCAATTTTGCATGGACCTCGAAATGCCAACAAGCCTTGGAAGAACTAAAACGATACCTCTCAAGCCCGCCACTGCTTCACACTCCAAAAGCGGACGAGCAAATCTACTTATACTTAGAAGTCTCAGAAATCACGGTAAGTGGGGTCCTAGTTCGAGAAGAGCAAGGTATGAAATTTCCTATTTACTATGTTAGTCGGACCTTAGGTGAGGCCGAGACCCGATACCCACACTTAGAAAAACTAGCGCTTGCTTTAATAAGCGCCTCTAGGAAATTAAAACCATATTTTTTGTGTCACCCAATTTGTGTTGTGACTACCTATCCCCTTCGCAATATTTTTCACAAACCCGAACTCTTGGGTTGATTGGCCAAATGGGCCGTCGAGATCAGTGGGTATGATATCGAGTATCAACCCCGAACGACCATTAAGTCTCAAATTTTAGCAGACTTTGTGGCCGAATTCACGCCCTCATACCCGAGGTAGAAAATGAACTATTATTAAAATATGGTACATCATCGGGGGTATGGACCCTCTTCATAGACGGCGCTTCGAACGTGAAGGGGTCCGGGCTGGGAATCGTTTTGAAGCCACCCACGGGTAATACAATTAAACAATCTATCAGAACTTCGAAATTAACTAACAATGAGGCCGAGTATGAGGATATAATTGTAGGTGTCGAGCTGGCTAAAAGTTTGGGAGCAGAGGTCATCGAGGCCAAATGTGATTCCTTACTTATGGTTAACCAAGTCAACAGGACTTTCAAAGTTTGAGAGGATCAGATGCGGAGGTACTTGGATAAGTTACAGGTGACTCTACATCGATTTAAGGAATGGACCTTGCAACATGTACCTCGGGAACAGAATAGCGAGGCCGATGCCCTTGCAAACCTGGGGTCATCGGTCAAAGATGATGAACTCAGCTCGGGGACTGCCGTACAACTCTCGAGATCAGTAATCGAAGAGGGCCATGCCGAAATAAATTCTACAAATCTGACCCGGGATTGGAGAAATAAGTACATAGAATACTTAAAGAACGGGAAACTCCCATGAGACCCGAAAGAGTCAGGACTCTACGCACAAAGTTAGCACGGTTCACCTTTGCCAAGGATGGAACACTTTCAGGAACGGACCATTGGTGATATGTTTGGGACAAGGAGACATCGATTACGTCCTACAAAAGATTCACGAAGGCACTTGTGGAAATTACTCTGGTGCCGAGTCATTGGTTCACAAGGTTATCAGAGCAGGATACTATTGGGCCGATATGAAAAATGGTACAAAAGAGTTCATTCGAAAGTGCGACAAATGTCAAAGGTATGCGCCGATGATTCATCAGCTCGGAGAGCAACTTCATCATCAACAACCTTCTTTGGCCCCGAAGTACTTGCTTCACCACCTTTTCCACTCCGAGTAGTTACCGCCATGGCATGACCGGTGTTGTTGTTGTTCCCACCCTTGGGGTTCACTACCGTATCACTCGGTAGTGCACCCTTCGGGCGTGTGTTTAAGGCATGTGAAATCTGGCCCATTTGTACTTCAAGATTTCGGATAGTAGTGTGAGAGGATATCTGGGCATCGGATTCTGTATTTCTCTCCATCATATGATTGAACATGTTTTCTATCCGACCCATTTTCTAGGTTGAAGAACTTTGTCCATGAGATTGATATGGAGGGGGGTTGCTTGGTTGTTGGTACATCGAGGGCCTTTGAAAACCCGACCCCTGACTACCTTCGCCTCCCCAATTATTGTTATTATTTCTTCCATTCCAATTCCCTTCATTGTTTTTCCCCCATTGTCAGTCATTATTGTTGTTCCATTGACGATCATTGGTATTGCTCCAATTCCTAGCATTGTTATTGTTCCAGTTTTGCAGCCTTTGGTTCCCCCAGTTTTGAGTATTACCTTGCCCTTGGTAGTTGTTTGCATACATAACATCCTCATCTTGGTCATCATAACTTTCATCTTGTTCATGACCACTCGGCCCTTGATCACCTTGATCACCATGGTTTTGCCTAACATTCCCCCGAGGTCTCCTTTGGTTTCCTTGCATATGCACTCCTTCCAAACATTTACTTGCTTCTACCCTTGAAATTGTTGGAGTTGGGCTTTAGCAAGTTGGTTCATGGTTGTTGTGAGCTCGGTAATTGCTTGCCCTTGTTCTTGGAGTTCCTTGTGGAGACTATTCACACCGGTTTCCTCTTGAGGCACATTTGCTCTACTTTGCCAAGCCGAAGATGTGTCGGCCATTTCATCAAGAATCTCACATGCCTCCGGGTATGTCAACTTCATAAAATTACCACCGGCCAATTGGTTGACCACACATTGATTTACCGTGTTGATTCCCCGGTAGAATGTTTGTTGTATCATAGCCTCGGTCATGTCATTGTTCGGACACTCCTTGACCATGGTTCTATTGCGTTCCCATATTTCATGTAAGTGGCTCATTTGGCTCTTGGTTGAATGCCAAAATTTCATCTCGAAGGGCTGCCATGTGGTTTGGGGAAAAGAACTTTGCAATAAATTTATCCTCGAGCTCGTCCCAAGTGGATATAGAATGGTTTGGGAGACACTCAAGCCAATCCAATCCTTTCCCCTAAGTGAGAATGGGAACAACCGTAACCGTAATGCGTCCTTAGACACATTAGTTTGCTTACTCCCCCAACATGTATCAACAAAGCCTTTGAGATGCTTATAGGCATTCTGGTGGGCAGCTCCGGTGAAGTATCCTCTTTCCTCTAGGAGAGTGAGCATCACATTTGTGATTTGGAAGTTCCCCGCTCGAATCCTTGGCGAGACTGTTGCACTAGCATACCCCTCATTTGGAAGAACTCGAGGAGCAGCTCTAGGAGCTGGAGGTGAGGGAGGGTCTGGGACATCATCCTGTATATTGGCCTGTCGGCCTCTTCTTTGTGGAGGAATTTGATTAATTTCATCTTCTTGATCGTCATAAACCTCCTCCCCCGGAATCACATTTCCTAGCGGATCGGCCACTGTACCTAAGTAAACAAAACAAGGAAGTTAAAAATAGAAGGAAAGAAAAACACACTACGCTTCTAGTCACAAATTAAGTCACACCGTTAGAGCTCCCCGGCAACGGCGCCAAAAAGTGATCACGCCTCACCCACACTACTATATAAGTATGAAGGCAAGGATCATGTAGCTTTTACCCGAATGGTCGGGATCGAATCCACAAGGAGTCTATAATGGGAGTGAGTGTATAACTGATCTAAAAGGGTCGAGTGTTTCTAATTGCACTTCTAATCATTTGTTGGTGTTGAACTATGCTAAGTGTATTCTATTGCTTGTAAGCTAATTAATGACTAACTTTGTTTTTGTTGTTGTTTTCTGATAAAGGCACTAGGGTCGTGACTGTTGCCTAGGTGGATACACAACGGGGTTCAATTCTAAGGCCGGGGAATTGGCTAGGGATACAGCTATAACCAATGCACGAAGGTGCTCACTCTGTACCTATCGGTAGTTTGAGTGATTTACCCTAATTTCCCCTCTCGAGGTCAATTGGGTGCCAATTAATCAAGCAATTCAGGATTAGGTAGGGTGTTACTCTCTCGAGGTTTAACCCGTTAATTAGGGCTCAAGTAGGGTTTGGCCATTTATGGGTTCAACCCAATTGATTGGGACTACCAATCTCTTGATAATGCCTTAATTTCCTATTAGGCTAATTTCTAGACTCAAGTCTTCTTTCTCAAGAAAGACCCAATTCATGAAAAGGTTGATTAGTGTTTGCAACCACTAATTATAGCAATAAAAACCTTGAACTAGCCTAAATAGCCAACACCCATTAATTTCCCAACCTTAATTTCAAAAACCCATTACATACCCACACTAGGGTTGAGCCACAACCCTAGCTAATGGGTCTAGCTACTCATAATCAAATATGAAAACAATGATAGAGAAGAAGAATAACCCATTTAATTGATTCCTAATAATGAAATTGAAGTTTTCAATGTTAAAAATGCAAGAACAAAGCTATAAAGATAAAAACCCTAAAATATTCACGTGCTCTCTACTTCAGAATTTACAAGATGTGTAAAGAAATTACAAAATAGTCTATTTATATTCTGCCAAATTTTCGGACAAAAATGCCCCTGCGGGACCACTGCAGACCGCAAAAACACGACCGCGGTCTGTGAAAACAATGAGGCTGTTGAGCTGCTGGTATTCTGGTAAGGTTCGACCGCGGACCACGGTGAAAACTTGCATTGTCTTCAATCCTCACTGGAATGCCACCGCGGACCGCGAAATGAGGACCGCGGCCGCGGTGGAAACTTGCCTTGTGTTCAACCTCACTGGATTGCCACCGCGGTCCGCGAAATGAGGACTACGGCCGCGGTGGATGCTTGCCTTACTTTCGATCTCACTGGAATGCCACCGCGGTTCGCGAAATGAAGACCGCGGCCGTGGTGGGTGCTTGCCTTACTTTCGACCTCACTGGAATTCCACCGCAGACCGCGAAATGAGGACCGCGGCCGCAGTGGCCTTTTTGCTTGATCATCTTTGTTGTGTTTGATCCTTTTGTAGGATTTACTCCTGTTTTGACCATATTTTAGACTGAGTGTCTTCATTTCTGGTTCAATCCTGCAACAAGCACAACATATAAGCTTCCGGGGCCACTTTGTGTACCCTTATATCCAAAATTCATGTATAAGGGAACAGAAAACGAGGCAAAAATCCAAGTTATCAATATGCATCGGAAGAATCAAATCACGAGGCTATGCGTACAAGACTCGAATTACTGGAGAAAGACGGGAAACCTCCCTCGTTCGAATGGACGCACAGAAATGGTGGATCAAAAGTTATTATAATCGAAGAGCCAATCTTCGACACTTTAGAATTGGGGACTTAGTACTGAGAAAAGTCACCCTGAACACTCGAAACCCGCATGAAGAAAAAATTGGCCCAAACTGGGAGGGACCATATCAGGTCCTCGACATCGTCGGAAAAGAATCCTACAAGATCGGCACAGTGAATGGTGATCAATTACCAAACAATTGGAACGTTTCACTCCTCAAGCGATACTACTGCTGAGGTATGACCTTTTCCATTTTCATTTATACTTTAAATTAACCGATTGCAGGTGTTCGATCGAAGACGTCGATGGATTCTTCAACACAAAATCCTTAGGTCTGAAAGCACGCGCTGCACTCTTTTTCACTTAGATCGGTTTTTGTCCCAAATGGGTTTTTCCGGTGAGGTTTTTAACGAGGCAAACATTGTTCGTGCTAACTTAGAGCAATTCAATAGTATCCGAGGCTTTTTACAATCAACCTCGAATACTGGGGGAAATTACCTCGAATGTCAACTTTGTTGCAAGGAAAGTACTTCATGCCAACAGGGTCTCGATAGGTAAATATTGTAAGGTCCAAACGATCGAATGAGCCGTGCCTATGTAGGTTACTCGAGCCCTAACATCGAACATGTACACATGTATAATCATCTATTAAGAGAAGTATTTTTACCTTGCCAAATATTTCATGTCTTAGAAAAAATTTATGTTACAATTTCATGATCTTGATCTATTGTGTAAACATGCTAATAGGCCGATCACAACTGAAGTTCGAACAATTAACCCCACACTCGGGGACTGCCATCCTAAAAATAGACGTGATCAAATTATTAAAACCTTGAGATCCTAAGAACTCAAAAAGGAAATCCTTAAATTTTATAGGCCACGACCACCCCACTCGGGGAGTGACACTTCGAACAAGTTCAGAGTGTAATAGGAAAACAATCCCAAGAGACAAGTCCTTAATTAAAGAGGCTACGACCAAATTAACACGGTTCAGAGACGTCCGAATTTCGTAATAAAACATGCCTTCGAATATTTTCCTAAACCGGTTAAAAAGGCTGCCCTCAGAAAAATTACAAAGGGTTTC
This sequence comes from Nicotiana knightiana, assembly GCA_005239525.1. Taxonomy (NCBI): domain Eukaryota; kingdom Viridiplantae; phylum Streptophyta; class Magnoliopsida; order Solanales; family Solanaceae; genus Nicotiana; species Nicotiana knightiana. Next base: position 17,263 of record ML369593.1, read on the forward strand.
GATAATATCGACCCATGAAAACCCTAATGGGTACCAAATTGTTCGAACTCTCGAACAAATCCTTTATTTCATGCTAAGGCATTACGAAACAAAGGGTTTCGATAATATCGACCCTCAAAAACCCTAATGGGTACAGAATTGTTCGAACTCTCAAACAAATTCCTTATTTCATGCTAAGGCATAACAAATTTTGTATGATTAAACAATAAACTTTTCAAGCCGAAAGGGGGAAAAAGCCATTCTTTTTACAAAGGCCATCGGCCTAATACAAAAGCCCGAGGGTCATTTTTTATTTCTGAGTTCGAGAAATCATCCTCACTCAACTAAAACCTAAGGGTTATCCTACTTCGAGTTCGAGCAAGAACTCACTCGACACTAGTTTGATTTCAGCCAAAATTTTCTGAGTCTCGAACCTAAGGATATGATTTGATAAGGCATAAAATGAAACAAAATGAAATAAAGACAAGACAGAAAGAAAAAGGAAAGGGTCTTTGTATATTTGTCAAAATTTATTTACAAGGGCAACATGGCCCAATCAAGGTTCTATACAAATATTTAAAGGGAAAATCCTAAGTTCCTAATCTTCCCCAGGAGTTTCATCTTCACCATCAGGATCCCCTCCGCTCTCGAACCCACTCACGCTCCCGGTGTAAGCATCATCGGAAGAGGCCAATGCCTTAGTGTCGGCTTTGAGCTCTTTAGCATTTTTTATCTCATCAATGAGATCGAAGCCTCGAGCATGGATTTACTCGAGGGTTTCCCTTCGAGACTGGAACTTGGCAAGCTCGGCCACCCAATATGCTCGCGTTTGGCCAGCATCGACAATTTCCTTTGCTTGAGCTTGAGCGGCTTTAGCATAAGATTGATAGACAACCACGATTGCCTCAGCATCAACCTTGTCCTTCACAACTTCAGATTTAGCTGATGCAAGTTCGATGACCAAACGAGCCTCGAGCTCCTCAATTTTCTTGGCCTGTGCCAAGCTCTTCTCTTTCATGCCCTGGAGCTGATTTTTGGCCGAGGACAACTGAGCCCGAGCAACCTCCTTCTCTAAGGCAAGGCAGTCCATATTTTGCTTCCATGTTAAGGTCTTCACCTTCACCACATTTACCTCTCCACGGAGCTACTCGATCATCTCGAGCTTCTGCTGGACCCGTGCGATCAAATTATTAGCCATCACTCCTGAACCGATGCCATGAGATTCTAATATTTTTATTACCTGCTCGGTCAGGTCGTTTTGTTCCTTCTGAGCTGCTGCTAACTCAGCTCGGAGGTTCTTGATTTCTTCCTCTTTCTGCCCACTGAGAAGTTTAAGGGAATTCTTCTCCTCGGTGAGCCTTTGAATGTCGGCCTCGTACCGGATCAGTTCTTCTCGAGGCCTAGAAAATGCTTCGTGATAAAGTAATGAGGCCTACAGAACTAAAGAAAAAAAAATTAGACAAGAAGAAATGTACAAGAATGATATCAATAAGGGAAGTTAAGGCTTACCCGATTCAAGGCTTGTTGTGCCTCATTGAAGAGGCACAGTGCTCCCACTTCATCTATCAGGGATTGGTCTTTCTTCTGTGACCAGACACCGAAGATAATTGGCCACCCCTACGGGGGCAACAAAAACTCGTGCATCCTCCGAGATGGATATGACGATTGTTCGTTTGATCCCAGGACAAACACTGGAGGTCGGGAAATGATCGATTAGTATGAAACTCAAGGAGGTCCCACCCGGATCCTTCCTCGGTATATCCAAGTCACTAAGGCCGGTGGCATCCTCGATCCCGACAAATAACCACGGAAGGCGTCCTCCCCTTCGTGGGCTCCTTCTGCATCAGGAGTCTTCATGGCTTGAGCTCCCGAATCGTCTCCTTGGAAAATGAAGGGAGGGACGGGGAGTCTCCAACTTCTATTGCCCCAAGTGGGTCTCTTGGGGCATTATTTTCATTTCGATATTGACCTCCACAGCTGATTTTGCAACCTTTTCGCTTTGAGATAAGGCATCTTCATCCTTCGCCAACTCGGGGACTCCACCCAAGTCTCCTCCAGAGGCCCCGTCAGCTCAGGGCAGAACATTTTTGGCTCCTACCGGCTTGGCGGACTTTTGAGCCTCAATGTTCATCTTTACTCGGGCCACCGGCCCGGAGCCGTCTTCCTCTCTTAGGAGTCAAAATGACTCTACAGGCAAGGGCATAGTATCCTCTTTCGGCTTACGAGCCACTCTTTTCTTAGGCTCTGGATCCTCGGAGGTTGAGGTCCTCTTTCTCTTTTTCTCCTTTACCGGTTTCGGAACTGGGATCAAAGATTCTTCTTCGCCAGATGGGGGCCTCATAACTGCATCTTTGCCGAGATCTGCATGAAAAGGAATTGAGTAAGTATTGGAGGAATGTTTTAATCAAATCATCAAACACGTGAAAAAGGCTTACCATGGTTTTTGGCTTCCCACCGGCATTTTGATAAATCACGCCATGCGTATTTAGCATACGTTGAGGTCGAGACTAGGTCCATGACCCAACTCTCGAGGTTAGCGATGGCACCGGGCATCCGGGCAGCAACTACATCGATAAAGAGCATCGATAAGAGATAGTGAAGAAGCAAAATAACAGATAGAAACTAATAATGGGATCATACTTACGTTTCATATTCCACTTCTCGGGAAATAGAATCTTCTCAACCGGAATAAAGTCCTAAGTCTTCACTCTGACGAATCGACCCATCCAGCCTTGACCTTTGTCCTTGTCTATGCTGGAGATGAAAACCTTGGTGGCATGGCACTAGAGTTTTATTAGAACACCTAGATAAAGTCGGGGGATGTATAACATGATGAGGTGGTCGAGGGTGAAGGGGAGACCGTCGATTTTGCTTGCGAAGAATTGGAGCAATATTATGATCCTTCAGAATGAGGGATGGCTTTGACCAAGGGTCATCTGGTACTTTTTGCAGAAGTCCACGATGATTGGGTCGAGGGGACCAACGTAAAAGGGTAAGTGTAAATACTTAAGAACCCTTCCATGTCGGCGGTAATATCTTCCTCATGTGCCGGTATAACGACCTCTTTGTTCTGCCAGTTACAATCCTTCTTCACTTTTTCAAGAAAATTCTTAGGTATCGAGCATATGTATCTCGATACTGGCTTGCAACGGCCTTGGATCGACGAGATTTTCTCGATCTTGAAATCACAACTGATAACGCACCCCCCAAGAATACATTCCTCAAGGCGTGGTTACACCGGTGTTTTCCCGTCGGCCGACTGAGAGGATGAAGCGGTTTCCTTTTGTGGCAAAGTTTTTGACATTTTCGTCATTTAGTTTTGAGGTTAAAGAAATATGAAGATGAAGATATTTGGTGTTTTAAGAAGAGGTTAACGGTTAAACTTGAAGATTTGCAGATGAAAAACTTGAAAAAATGCAAAGAACTTTGAAGGATATAGAAAAGATATTGAAAGTAAAGTTTGAAAAAGTGGAAAAAGGCCTATTTAATGGGTTTCACGGAAACGGTTCAAAGTTGCTAATGGTCGAACATCAACTGACACACATTAATAACCCGGGTAATTGTACCGACGGGACATTTCAGTCACCTCTGTCGCTTACGCCACGATGATGATGTCATGACAGGTCGAGGTAAAAATCAAAGGCTCAATTCGTTTCTTGTAATTACACTCCAAAAAATGAGGGGACTATCTGTATACGATTAAAATCGGGCCCGGTTGATTTTACTGATTAATCGAGACCAGGGTGATGGATCGAAGATCGGCCCCGTAATATATCAAACCAAGGTATGAGGATAAGATATCGAGTTTGGGATTCGAGGTACTTGTCAAGATCGAGACTAAATGAGATAGACATCGAGTAAGACCGAAGATAGCATAATAACAGAAAGGCGAGATATCCGTGACTGGTCGAGCATCATGGCGGAAATCTCGGAACGGACCAAATCAAGAACGGTTATTTAGCTAATCATGGGATTTCCTTCTGTAATTAAAATTGTACCATAAGTAGAATTCCTCTACTATATGAAGGGGGATTCTAATCATTTGTAATCCATCTAAATTTCGTATTATCAGAGCAATACAATACTCTCTTCTTTATTCTCCTGTTCATCAATTTACTTCATACTCATAACTTTGCTATCGGTCAGTTTGAGGGCATTCCAACTCGAGGGCTGCTTTGCATTTTGTTACTAGTTTGCTTTATTTTACTGTCTATTATTAATCATCATATTTATCAATTAGTATTAGGTTAAATCACGTGTCCTTAAAATCACTTATAAATTTAATTGTTCTTCGATTTAAGGGTAAACAAATACCAGAATGTATGGAGATAATACACAGTCTTAAGTACTAGCAACAATTGTGCCCTCTTCTCATTCATAGTTGTTTCAGATTCCTTGAGCCTTTCATATCCCATTTGATGTACTCAATATTATTGGTGAGCTCACGCCTCCAATCACGACCCAAAATTCAACTAATCGTGATGGCACCTAACCCAACCTGCTAGGTAAGCCAACTAACAACTATCAAATTTCAATAAAATTTAATAAGATAATTAAGTAAAAGAAAATATCTAAATCCTATACATTTTCCAAGAACGAGTAGTACAAATCATGAACTTCTAAGATTAGAATTTACAAAGCTGGTATGAAACTAATACATCATCTGTTCGAAATGTATATAACAAATTTTTATAAATCTAAGTATACCATGATCAAGAGGCAGCTACAACCGGAATGCAGGTACGTCTTCAATTCCAGCTCCCGTCGATCACAACAACATCAACATCCAACGTCTGCACGCAAGGTGCAGAAGTGTAGTATGAGTACAACCGACCCCATGTACTCAATAAGTAACATACCTAACCTTAGGTTAAAGGTAGTGATGAGCTTGAACAAAGGTCGGGTCCAACATCCAATAGGCAGCAACAGTTCATAACAACATAAAACAAGTAATAAAAGAAGTAACTTAGAGATAAAATGCTCAGCTTTTTCATAGTTCCCCGAAAAATAGTTCCGCTTATCAAATATATCAGTGAAAACCCAAATCTTTACCGAAATCGTCGATAATATGAGTAAGTTTGAAAACTGTAATTTTTCCCCAAAAATCCTTTCCACAATTAATGAGATGTTTCATTTTCTTTTCAGATAGAAAATGTGAAAAACCTCTCTACGCCCATATATCAATATGTGTGACAAGACATAAATGACGTGATACCGTACAACATGAGGAAAATGCATCTCTATGCCTATATGTCATGTGTGCACGTCAATGCCATGTATCTCAGAGATGAACTCATGTACTCACACTCTCAGAGTACTCGATCCCACTGTCTCACACTTTTCACTCATCATTCGCTCAGTACTGTATATGGACAATCCCATCCAGGGAAGATCCATCCCGGAATATATACATCAACTGACCAACAGTCACTCCGTACTGAGTAGGACCAAATCCAGCCTGTGGGGAAGATCCATCCCCAGGTATAGAAATGATTCGGACAAGATCCATGTCCAAGGAAGATTCATCCCTCAATATAATCAATCGCGCTTACTGGGGGTGTGTGCTATATCAAGCCAATCATGGCACAAATCAATATAACCTACTGGGTTGTGCAACCCGATCCCATAATATAATCAATATAACATAATGCGGCGTGCATCACCATCCCATAATATCACTCACACTCAGGCCCTTGGCCTCACTCAATCATCAATCTCTCCAGTCTCTCGGGCTCACAATGCCATGGAACTAGCCCAAAATGATGATATGATGTGTCAATAAATGGTAACAGAGATTGAGACATGATATGCATATGAATGCGTATGACTGAGTATGTAATGCAATGAGAGCAGATAACCCAACAGCAGAAATGACCTCAGTGGGTCCCAACATGATAGCATGTAGCATAGACATGGTTTCTAACATGGATCACAACTCAATAGCTCAAGTACGTAGTAATTTCATGGTTACAGCTAAGATTAGGTAACTACATAGTACCACAGAAATGACGGAATTACAATTTACACGGTGCCCGCCCACACGCCCATCACCTATCATGTGCGTCACCTCAACACCAATCACATAACACAAAATTCGGGGCTTTATACCCTCAGCATCAAGTTTAGAAGTGTTACTTACCTCGAACGAGCCAATTCCAATACTGAGCAAGCCAAACGATGCTCCAAAAATGCCATCCCGCGTAACGACCTCCGAACCGCTCAAAACTAGTCAAAATCAACTCAAACACATCAAATAATGCCCAATAAAACAAACCCAATCAATAAAATTCGAATCTTTAATCAAAATTCCAAAATCGACCAAAAAGTCAAACCCGGGCCCGCACCTCGTAACCCGAAAAAACTCGCAAAATACGATAACACATTCAATTACGAGTCCAACCATACTAGTTTCACTCAAATCCCACTCCGAATCGATCTTCAAAACCTAAAAATTCACTTTATAAAATTTTAGATAAAACATCCAAATTTCACTTTGAAATCATCAATCAAATGACAAAAACAAAAATAGATTCATGAAATATAACTGAAATCGAGTATAGAACATTTACCCCTATCCATATGTTGAAAATCGCCTCCAAAAATTATCCAAATCCGAGCTCCTCAACTCAAAATATGACCAATTGAACAAACTTTCGATATTAAGTATTTTGGCTCAGATGTTTTGCTTCATTTTGTGTGCCAAACAATCCTGAAACTTGCTTTTGATGCCTTCAATGGATTTCTTGTAAAATTTCAGTCAAGTTGGACGTTTGAATCACTCAATTTGACCTTATAATGAAGGAGATATGTTGGTTTCAATATTTGAAAATAGTGCAGATTTTTAAATACAAAGTAAGTGGCAATTTCGTAATTAATCTAAAAAAAATCTGGCAACCTAATTCTTAGTAAAATGACCATAAAATTCTCATACAATGTCCAAATTTGATGATTTTTTTTTCTACGGATCCATAATTACGATACGGATCGAATGCTTCAATCAAAACAGAAATTGGAGCTCATTTGTTCAATGTGGTACCATTTATGCTTGACGAAACGACGTCGAAACATAAGAAAAACGAGCGCAACACAACCCAAACCTATCCGAAACTCACCTGAGCCCCTCGGGACCCCATATGAACATACCAACAAGTACCATAACATAATACAGACTTACCCGATGCCTCAAATCACGCATAACAACATCAAAACGACGAAACGCACCTCAAATCAAACTTAATGAACATTCAACTTCCAAAAACTTGCGTTGAAACATATCAAATCAACTCGGAATGAACTCAAATTTTGCACATAAGTCTTAATACATCATACAGAGCTACTTGTGCCCTCAAACTACCGAGCGAAGTGCAAATGCTCAAAATAATCGATCGGGTTGTTACACCTCCACTGGTCAACTAATAGCACACTTAAATGCGTTAAAGAAAGCAAGTTAGGGAAAAATATTTAATAACTAATCGTCAAATCTTGCAAGTTAGAGAAAAATATTTAATATTTGATAGTAATTCAAAATAAAAAAATATTTTAACAACTATATATTAGCATGACATTTATACTAATTCAAACTTATAATACATACAACTCATGTTATAAATAAGACTCGTATCTCATCCAACAATATACAAATATAGCAACTGGAGTCAAATCCCACTCGGTTGGCTATATAAATCACGTTCAAACATATTTTGCATTGTGAGAATTTATAGTTTAAATAAAAAGTTTTAGAATATTTAATCCAAAATTTTTAAAGTCTTGTAGCGTCTTCGTACAATAGACATACATAAATATTAGTATTTTCACAATTGTGCCAAATATAACGAAGTTACATGTTTTTAGCGTTTAAAAAATGATCTCAAACCTTTGATAATATTCAATTCATGAGCATTGTGAGTATCTTGTTCTTCGGTCTCAATGGTGACTTCTATTTGATGCAATTAAACTAAACTTTAAATTTTACATTGTAGTGGAAACAACACATGAAAATAGTGAGATTGGTTGTCACGTTCTTCGTCGTCATGAAAAAAGATAAATGCATTGTAAAAAATGTGGAGTCTATAGTGGGAAAGAAGTAACTACTGAAGCTTAACATTGGCTCATCCACGTTGGAGTTTACTAGTTTTCACTTAGCAAACCGCGTGTGCGCACACAATACTAGAGGCCGAAAGGATAAGCAAACAGGTGGTTATGTTGAGTAATAATGTGAAAAAAGGATAACATCTGTCACGTTGTCAAAATACTACCAATATTTTGTTATGCTAGATATGTTTTTCATTTTAGAAAAATTTGAGCTAACATACGACACCTATTAATTGTTCAAATTTTGGATGACGACCACTAACAATGATGGGACGTTGTAATAATTCTATTGTAAGAACACTTGCCCAATCAAACTTTGCTTAATTAGTAGTTAGTGGTCTTATTTAACATTTGTAGATTATGTATTTTCAAGCAAGAAGATCGATGCACTTGAAACGGGAAAGGAGTAAAAATCTATCAAACATTTTCCCTTGGAGTATTCCACGAACTATAGATAGTGCTAACTTGACACAACACATTCTCTAACAAAATTGACATTTAAAGTGTGTTTGGTAAGAAGAAAATCATTTCATGAAAACTATTTTTATTTTTTTTATATTTGATTGGCTTAATTATTTTGAAAATTATTATTTTCATGAATTCATTTTTCTCTAATCAAAGGAAATATTTTTCCTGCCGAGAGGAGAGAAAATATTTTTTAAAAGTCTTTCAACCTTCCCCACCCCCACCCACCACTCCAATCACCCAATCCCAGGCTCACCTTATTCCAAAACATTTTAAGAGAAAAATAATTTCCTACCTACCAAATATACTCTTAGCATTTGTTCATCTACTTATTTTTTCCCCCTCACATATTTAATTCATGCCATCATTATATACACCTCCCTTACCGTCGTTCACGAGATGCGTTAAGTTTCAACAAGACCATCTCACTGCTAAGTGCTAACTCCTACACTTTTACCTAACATTCTTATTTTACTTTTTCTTTCTTCTTCTTATTCAAGAATACAATCACCGTTAGAACCAATTAAGAGGCACATATTTAAGTCGTGACCTACATAATGTGTTTAAATAAAAATTTATGATAAGTTTACATCCAAACAAGTTGTAAGGGGCTACCATACATTTTGCCTTTTATAAACACACTCTCAAAAAGAGGTCTATTTGATTACATAAAGAAGAATTAACTTAATTGATATATAATATATGTATAGTTCATATATATATAAGTAGTGAATTTATCGCGCTGCGCGCGGTTATAAAAGACACTAGTGAAATTTTTATAAACAACACATATTTGGCTTAATTCATACGTAGTTCATAACTTTAGTTTAGTTAGAAGTTAAAACATATACTTCCGTATAAGTTATAACTCTGAAGCATTTTAAGATTTATTTATGCATGAAAAATTCAAAGGAGTATTAAATAAAATAAAAATTAATCTAATACTCCTTAAAGTTACAGAAAATTCATCTTAAGAGACTACTAATGAAGCAAATAAATAAATTATTATTAGAAGATCATAAATGACATACAAACTTTCCGATTAGCAACAAAGAATCGTTCAACAAGACCAACGCCAACAAAAGTAAAAATTTGGTATTGAAATCTTGTCCGTGGAAAGTAATTGCTTAGTATTTGAGATAAAGAAAAGCAAAATACTATAATAGAGCAAAAGAAGTTCATATATATAAATATAAATAATTGTTGATTGATACTTATTTTCTAATGAAACAAAACCAAGGATATGAAGGAGTAGCTTTAATTCTTAAGAATCAACAGTTGGAATGTTATTTCATGTATTATACTACTACTTAAAATATTTTTTTGATGATCCACATTCAATTGAATAACTTCAGCATTAAAGATAATCACAGACAAATTAAATTAAGGAACAAAAACTTTTACAACTAAAGTAATGGAGTTTGTGAAAATCATAAAACTAAAAAAATGAAAATGGCTTGACAGATAATCATGAACTTAACCAATTCTTAAAAGATAGTCCCATCAGGTTACAAATACAGTCGACTATGTAGAAGACATTTATGACCTTGGAAGCTCCAACTACGCTGAACCTCTATCTCTGTTTCCGCCTCAAAGGGTAAGCACGATTCTTGCTCCCTCTTTTTTCTCTTTTTTTTTGGTAATGTTGCTCCCTCATTACCAAGCTTACCTAGTTTTTTTTTATTTTTTTATATATATATAAAAGATATGAGCTTCTATCTTCTTTCCCTAAGGAATACATGTTGATACCCAATTTTGTCCTACATTTCTTCTAATTAATTTTATGGCGCTCCCTAATCATTAATAATCTAATGCTTTATTTTTTATTTATTACTACTATTTATTATAATTATAATTATTGAAGATATTACTACTATTATCAAAACTATTATTTTGTTATTAGTATTGTTAGTATTATTATTAATATTACCGTTAATATGACTATTGTTGAGTTGATCACTTATTTGAAATGTAATATTATGTACACTAAAAGTATTTTTTTTATTGAGACCAAATTATTAAGATATGGGAGCCCAATTAAATTAATTTGAAGAAGGGGAAGACCATGATTTTCGGCCCAAATCAGTCCAAAAGGATATTTTCAGACCAGCTCAAACAAACCCAAATCTGCTAGCCCCCTTAATCCCTACAACACAAACTTACTCTAGGGTTCCCGGTCTCATTTCTCCTAGCCGCCTCTCTCCTATTTCCCCTATTGGACAATAATCCAAACCTCTATCACTCTTGACAGTGTTTGTTACTCCACTTTAGTGTAAGCTCTGTACATATTTTCAGGCGTTCCCCAACCCTCGTCTTTCTTTTATTTTCTTGAATTATGGCATATCAAAATCAAGAGGAAATCAGTCCAAATCTCACCATTTTCTAGCTATTCTTGGACGAATTAAATAGCAGCAACTTTCATCAATATCTCAAACATTCGTATACTCGTTTCTAAATCCCCCCTCTATTGAAAGATAACTTAGATATTAATAATACTAATGATGGCCCAATCAAAGACTTAGGAAAAATCATCCCTACAAATTCTTTTATTCCTACTAAAAACAAATTTGTCTCATTGGATTCTCCACCCAAACTCCCTATACTGGACAATATTTGCATAGAAAATAACGACACCTCTTGCATGGCTATTGTCGCGCCCCCTCTTTCCTCCCCTTTCGGATCGGTCAGGGTATTCGACATTATTGGGACAACTTATTTCCTTTTGGGAAAGGGATAAGGAATTGAAGAGTCGCCACCTAATGATTTTTAAGGTGCGTTAGGAAACCTACTAAAGGTTATTTACAAACACATATTAGATAATCAGAGATAGGGTAATGGCTTGAAATTATTTCAAGGGGAAGGTGTTAGGCACCCTCGAAGTCCACAACTATGGTTCTTATCCCAAACAAACTTTGTGAACAGATAGCATATAAGCAATAAACACATAGGTAAATAGATGAAGATTTTTAGAAGACTTGCAGTCCAAGCACACATATGTGCTTAAGTTTAAAAGATTTAAAGTCTAAGCACATATACAAAATTCTGGAGGTTTTACAATCTAAGCACACATGTGTAAGGGATATGGGGGATCCTAGGTTGTTTACCCTATAGGATCATATCAGTGCAATACCCGGTAATCACTCCTCAGAAGAGGGGCTACACGTGGCATTAGCGCATCGGATATCATATCCATGTCTACCCTTCCCACCCCTTAGTGGTTATTAAGATAGTTTATTTAACGACCTCTATGCGTGTTGTTACCCGTCCCTTCTTAATGGCCCTGCAGTAATTTAGGACCTCTAAATATAGGCAGTTCTAGACAAAACTCCTAAGGTTAAAAGGATAAAATTCTAGGCGACATGCAAGAACAAATAGAAATTTCCAAATAAATGCAGGAAAAACAGTTAAGAGACTCAGATTTACCTCCACAGATAATGCACATAAGCAGCACGTCCCAAACACAAACAAGAGGCAGTTTTATTAGACGGAATCCTAAGACAGGATATCTAAGTGAATATCAATGCACAGAAGTATCCAGCTTGTTTATAAACTCAATAGCAAGGATTGCCTACTGATTTTAAAACTTGTTAGCCTTTAGACAGTAAACGCAATCAAAACAATATTCATTTTTTTTAAGAGATTGATTACCTAAGGCTTTCTTAGGCTTGGGGTTGTGCGTAGTAACTACCAAAACTATTAGACAGTTCAGAGGTTGTTTTACCTAAAATATACTGTTCTAAATGATATAAATCTGAGAATGCAGAGGTAGTTACCAATTTCTATTAAGAGCAAACATGATAATCATATGCGAGGCTATCTTATACCTGTTCATGATTCAGCAGTTTAAACTAGGCGTAGTTAAGTAAATGTAAACGAAATCCTAGAGCATGGTATCTAATATGCACATATAAATGCAAGATGGCTAAGACATAATTTCAAGATGCACATGATTCCTAAAGCATGATTTCTAAAATGCACAAAGAGTTACAGGATGATTGGGACATATTTTGAATGCACAAGAGTACTAATTTTGTCACCCTAGGAGCAGGATTTCTAAGTGGTAGGCATAAGCATAAATTAAGGACCTGCTGTATGTTAAAGCAGTACACATGAAAGCCTTAAAGACATGATATCTATGTTTGGCATGGTTTGAATGAACATGTTAGTCCTAAGCATGGATTCTAATGCAGCTATGGGGAATGTAAAGCCTAAGGCATGATTTCCACCCAGTGGCATTGATAAGATCATATAGCTATCCCCCCATTTCACTAGTCATCCCCCAGTATTCATTTACAATAATTATTACAGACTAGTTGAATAAATTACATAAATAGATAAAGAAAAAGAAGAAGTTCAACTATAGTGAGCCTGAAAACAGGCCCAGATTCCCAGAACCTCAAGTGCCCAAATGTTTCATAGCCTTTCTCATATCCGGGTGTGTCAGAGTTCCCTAAGGACCTCAAGGAATCCCGGGAAGTGCTCACACCCAGATTTCATAAAAATATTTGAGTAAGTGCAGTGTGGAAGGGCCAGCCTCAGTGCATGAGAGTTCAGAGGGATCTCATAGGAATACCAAGGCAGTCATACACTGGAGGGGCAGAACCTGAGGACCTAAGAGTAGAGCGATAGTGCTTGACATAGTTTTGAAAAGGGTTTAATAGGAAAGCAGTATTTGAAAGAAGGGATTCAGTTGCAATAGTTTTATAAAATAAGAGAGTTGTTTAGCAGTAAAACAATTTTGATAAGAGTGGTGAAATCAAACAAACAACAGATCAAACACAGAGCCAAACAGGTTCAACAATACTCAAATAACAACCTTTCACACAGGGATAATTGGGGACTGGGGACACATAATACACATATAATAAACATAAGTCTCTTGCAATTAAGGGGTAGCTAATAGTGTAAATAGTGAGACATGAATTCAAGAATGCTAATTAGATAGTCACAAAATTAGAAGTGCTTAGGGGGTTCATGGGATTGGGAGATGACATAGTATAGGATTTCATAGCAGCAGTGAGGGCATAGAAGCACTAAACATGATTGATCATAGCATCAGGGCAACTTCGGGTAACAAATCAATAAGGCATACCAGAACTAGGCTACTAGTACACAAGCATCAAAATAGAATTGAGTCATATTGAATCAGATTACAGGTTTATAAGAACATGCTAATCCTAAAGAGTTAAGACATAATTATCATACTAGATGAAGCAATGAAGCAATGATGCAAAGAGGTCAATTATATGTGAACAACAAAATAATAGATAGAAACAGATCAGGAACATGATAAACTGAAGCAGTAAAAGGAACATATTGGTTTTGGGACTTAAATTGAAAATTAGAATATACCAGTAAAGGGACAGTAAACACAAAGGTGAAGGGGCAGGAGAGCACAATAGTTAGCCTTGGCTTGCAGCCGGCTAACTCAGAATAATAGTAAGTAACACAGAAAGAGAGCAGAAAACTTTGAGTGTAAGAGATAAAGTTTGAACTAATGTGTTCGTGTATGTTTAGTGTCAATGAGAGAGAGCATATATAGTAGTTTGAAACTAAGTAGCATAAGGTAACAATCAAAGTCAAGCAGTGATTGGGGAATCAGAATCAATCAACATAAGATCAATATAAGTACTCCCTTCAATTAAGGAGTTAACTTTGAAAGGTAATAGACATGCAATAAATAAGGAAAGATACCATATGACTGGAACATAACACAATAAGGAAATAATTTCAGCACAATACCAGTATAGAACATGTAATTGAGGCTAGGTTCAGAGGATTCTAATTAAGAAAATAACATAAGAATTAATTTGATAGCATAGTCGACCATAAAATAAGGCAAGAAATAAGCTAAGGTCGGAAAATCAACCGGGAAATCATCATAAGGGATTAGTGAAAGGTATCAATCACAGGGAATCAAGGGTTCAAATAGGAAATAGTACTGATTAGAGGGAATCAACACAAATTGCACAGAATAAACACATGATAAGCAAGGAAGAAGGCAAGAATTATAACCCTAATAGACATGGTAAAGTAAAGATCATATAGAATCAGGGATTCAAACTGGAATATAGTACTGATAAACATAAACCTCTGAGAGTAAGCGAGGTAAGCACATAATAGGCAGAATCAGAAACCCTAGTAAGTTAAACAGGGTGAAAATCGCAAAAATACACAGATTAATCGAAGCAGATTCATGAGAATCAAACATGCAAACAAGTTTGAAAGAACGAACAGTAAAGATGAACTTAGAACCCAAAGATAAACCAAGAAACTCAGGGTTTTCAACATAATAAAATAAGAGTAAGGAAAAACTTAAGCAAATCGTTTAAACACAGTGAAAATCACAAAATAACACTAAAGTCAGAAGAAGAATCATTTTTTGAAAAGGGGTTAAGAAACCCTAGTTTGAAGATGAAGAGATACTTTAGGAAAATCGAAAAATCTTTAAAAAAACAGCAAAATAACTCGGAATATACCCAGATCTATTGCAGATCTAAGAAATACAGTGTTAAAATTAGGGTTTCAGAGAGAAATCCCAAAGAGAGAGAGAGAGTCGGCTTAGAAATCACAGGTTCTAGCCGGAGATGGGAGGATCTTACTCAGATGGCCATAGACGGACTGAGAATGACATGAAAGCCATCGGAGGTGAGAACGGACCTTGGGGGGTGGATGAATAACCAACCAGTTCCTTGAGGACCTCAGGGATGCAAGAATCAAGCCATAGAGGCTACAGGGTAGGGAACCACCGTTGTTACCGGCGAACCAGAGAATGCATAGGGGATTAGGGTTTGATGCAGAGAGGATTTGAGAGAGAAAGGGAAGGGGATGGCGGAATATAGAAGATATGGGAAACGAGATAAGTGAGGGTTTGGGAGGGGGGTCGTTTGGATTAATTAAGGAAAGGGTAAATCCGGACCGTTGATCTGAGTTATCAACGGTCAACATTGAAGTGGGGTATTGGGTTGGGTAGGATAAATGTATTGGGCCTGGGTGTTTGGGCTATTTTAATAAGACTTGGGTCTGGTCTAATTAGGTTATAAATGAAATGGAAGTGGCTATCTGTTAAATACCCTATGTAAATTAATTAAAAAAATTTATAAATAGCTGTTAATTATAAAAATGAATTTCATGCGTAGAAAATAATTAATATGATTACTTAGTATTTTAAAAATACAAATGATTAATTTCTAGATAAAAATAGTATAAAATCGTATGATTGGGATATAATTGCAAAGTTATTGCAATTATAGCCAAAAGGTGCCAATTTGGCTAATTATGAAATAATTTGGTCTTAATAGGACCAAAAATAATTAATGAAACCAAGAAATGCTTTTGAAATCATTTGTAATGCAATTTTATAATTATTTGTTGGCAATAAAATGCTGGATAGATAATATAAATATAAAAAAATTGTGGAAAAATATCAATTGCTATTGGTTCATGATTTTGAAGCTATATATGCAAATTTAAAAATAAGTAGAGGAAAAATTGGGTATTAACAGCTGCCCTTCTTTACCCGGAAAGGATGAAAGAGTTTGTCGGGTAAAGACATGATGGCCAATTTTGACCTAGTGAAACGGTTTGGGAGAGATTTAGGCCGCACCCTGGCTTCTGAGCTGCCTACATATCCCTGATTTTACAGGAATCAGGCCGTATGTAGTTTCAGATCCGTTGGCGAAGTATATCGGTGAAGTCATCACAATAACAGACGCAACATCTAGGGCTAGATGAATGAACGGTTCTACTGGAGAGGTTAGGTTTGATATGGCTAGGAGAACTGGAGCGGGATCGCTCATGCGGGGTAGCCATCGCTTGCCGAGTTACCTGCAAATACAAGCAATACAGGCGTATACTATGCATAAATTTAAACATGATGCAAGCTCCCTTGGACTATGAATGTTGCCTTCGGACGATTAGGCATGACGTCCTTAGACCATGATGTCCTGGGCCATGAATTGTTTGATGAAGGATTCGCAGGCCATGAAATGATGTTCTCGGGCCATGAATATGGTGCCTCCAAATGATGACGCCTCTGAATAATGATATGCAAAATTGGGAGAGATCCTCAGGCCATGACATGACGTTCTCGGGCCATGAAGATGGTGCCTCCGAACTATGACGCCCTTGGATAGGTTGGCGATATTTCAGCCCATGATATAATATGATGCTTGACAAGACAGAACTTAGTCTTGCGAGTTGAAGGGGTTAGACCGAAAGAGAAGCGAAGTAAAATGTGCTTGAGAGACAACGCTTAGTCTCAATGAAAAGGTAAATTGGAGGCAGAGCTTAGCCTCATGCAGATAGGAAGGCAGCGATTAGCCTTTTGCATATGGGAGGTAGAGCTTAACCTCGTGCAAAAATAGAGCCAGAGCTTAGTCTCATGCAAATGAAGGCAGAGCTTAGCCTTATACAGACGGAAGGCAGATGATTAGCCTTATGCAAATAGAAGGCAGATGATTAGCCTTATGCAAATGGGAGGTAGAGCTTAACCTCGTGCAAAAATGGAGACAGAGCTTAGTCTCATGCAAATGAAGGCAGAGCTTAGCCTTATGCAGACAGAAGGCAGACGATCAGCCTTATGCAAATAGGAACAAATAGCAAATGCTAGTAGAATTTCTTAGCTGGTAATAGGTTGTGGTATTGCGATTGTTGCGAGAACTGTGACTATGGGGCATGTTCGCCCTTTTTTGCTGATAATAAACTTTGCATTTGCGACTGTGTTGAAGTTTGTGACTTCGAAACTTGTTTGTTTTTTACTCCTACATCCAAAGAAAAATTGTGAGATCTGTAGGTAGGGAAGGTTGGTTCATATCTCCGCTGGCTTTACTTGCTTCGCTCTGCTTGGTCTGATGATTCTGTTTGTGTCATCGGGGTAGCGTTTTCTAAACAAAGCTATATTTTGAAAACGTGCATGATTTTATAAATACATAGTAAAATTATATTTTGGGAAATTTAGATGAACCGACGACCGGGACATGGTTCAAGACATTGCAACCACTCATGCTACGGAATTTTGAGGGTCCTCAAAATTCTGCCGCAGTTAGAAGGTTGATGATTTTGACTGTTGTTCATGTTGCGATCGGCTGAACTTGCTTTGAAATTTTGAGGGCCCTTCTCAAAATTCTGCCCCAGTTTCCAATTGCGGGGGGAAATAAGTTTTTTATTGAATTATGACCGAACTCATAGGGCTGCCTATGTATCCCCTCTCAAACGGAAATCAGGTCGGGCGTAGTTCAGTTTACATCCTTGAAGAAAAGCATAGAGTTACACATAGTATCGCTTGACTGCATCTGAATTGATTGGCTTTGGCCAAACTTCTCCGTCCATTTCTGCAAGTATGAGAGCTCCTCCTGTTAAAAATCGGTGAACCATATACGGACCTTGCCAGTTGGGAGAAAATTTCCCTTTGGCTTCGTCTTGATGTGGAAAGATCTTCATTAACACCAACTTCCCCGGTGTGAACTGTCTTGGCTTGAATCTCTTGTTGAAGGCTCTGTACATTCTATTCTGATAAAGTTGACCATGACATATTGCATTCATCCTATGAGGGCCAATTGCTCGTAGCGGCCTTTTATCCATTCTGCGTCACTGAGCTCAGCTTCTTGTATGATTCTTAAGGAAGGGATCTCCACTTCGGCAGGGATAACAACTTTCGTACCTTAAACCAGTAAATAAGGAGTTGCCCCGGTTGATGTGCGGACTGTGGTGCGGTATCCCAATAAGGTGAATGATAACTTTTCATGCCACTGTTTGTGCTTTTCTATCATCTTTCTCAATATCTTTTTGATGTTCTTGTTGGCGGCTTCCACAACTCCATTCATCTATGGTCTATAGGCTGTGGAATTCTTGTGCTTGATTTTGAAAGTCTCGCACATGGATTTCATCAGATCACTGTTGAGATTGGAGCCATTGTCGGTGATGATTGACTCCGGAACCCCGAACCGACAAATGATATGGTCGCGGACAAAGTCTGCCACGAACTTCTAAGTCACTGATTTGTATGATGCCGCTTTGACACATTTGGTGAAGTAATCAATAGCTACTAGGATGAACCTGTGTCTATTTGAGGCTGTAGGCTCGATTGGTCCAATAACGTCCATTCTCCAGGTGACGAACGACCAAGACGAGATTTTTGCATTGAGCTCATTTGGGGGTACCTTTATCATATCTTCATGTACCTGACATCGATAGCATTTTCGGACATATTGGATGCAGTCTGTTTCCACGGTCATCCAGAAGTAACCGGCTCTGAGTATTTTCTTTACTAAGACAAAGCCATTCATATGCGGGTCACAAGTCCCAACATGTATCTCTTCAAGTAGTCTGGAGGCTTCCTTTGCATCGACACATCTTAATAATCCCAAGTCAGGAGTTCTCCTGTACAGATTTCCTCCACTGGGAAAGAAATTGTTGGACAATATCTGGAGCGTGCGTTTCTGAGTGTGATTTGCAAGCTTTGGGTACTGTCCTTTTGACAAGTATTCCCTGATGTCGTGGAACCATGGTCTCTCGTCTGTTTCTACTTCAATGTGGGCACAGTATGCTGGCTGGTTATGGATCTTTACCGTAATAGGATCAATTAAGTTCTTAGCTGGGTGCTATATCATGGACGAGAGATTGGCCAATGCATCAGAAAACTCGTTCTGAATTCTGGGGACGTGCCGAAATTCTGCCTTTGTGAACCTTTTCCTCAATTCTTGCACATGGTGCAGATATGGCAATATCTTGGAATTCTTGGTAGCCCATTCTCCTTGTACTTGGTGTATTAGCAGATCTGAGTCACCAATTACTAGCAACTCCTGGATATTCATGTCAATGGCCATATTGAGCCCTAAGATGCAGGCCTCATATTCTGCCATATTTTTAGTACAGGGAAATCTGAGTTTGGCAGATACCGGGTAATGTTGACCTGTTTTCGATATCAGGACAACTCCAATGCTGACTCCTTTGAAATTGGCTGCTCCGTCGAAGAACATCCTCCAACCGTCATAGGGTTTTGCAATGTCTTCTCCTATGAATGACACTTCTTTATCAGGAAAATACATCTTCAGGGGTTCGTATTCTCCTCCCACTGGATTCTCGGCAAGATGATTTGCCAGTGCTTGCCCCTTGACCGCTTTCTGAGTCACATAGACAATATCAAACTCACTCAACAGGATTTTCTATTAGGCCAGTTTTCCAGTGAGCATGGGCTTCTGAAAGATATATTTCAAGGGATCCATCATTGATATGAGATACGTTGTGTAGGCACAGAAGTAATGCTCAGCTTCTGGGCTACCCAGGTTAGAGCACAACAGGTACATTCCAGTAGAGAATACCGTGCCTCATGTGGAGTGAAATTATTACTCCGATAATAAATAGCCTGTTCCTTTCTTCCTGTCTCGTTGTGCTGCCCCAGAACGTAGCCAAAAACTCCATCTAATACCGCAAGGTAGAGTAGCAAGGGTCTACCTGGATCTGGAGGGATCAAGACTAGTGGAGTTGACAAGTATTCCTTGATTCTGTCGAAAGCTTTTTGACAATCCTCGGTCCATTTAGTTGCAGCATCCTTCTTTAACATCTTGAAGATCGGTTCACATATGACCGTGGACTTGGCTATGAATCGGCTGATGTAGTTAAGGCGTCCCAGGAAACTCATCACATCTTTCTTGTTCTTTGGCGGTGGAAATTCTTGGATGGCTTTGACCTTCGATGGATCCAGTTCTATTCATCGGCGGCTAACGATGAACCCAAGCAATTTCCCAGCAGGAACCCCAAACGCACACTTCGCGGGGTTTAATTTCAAGTTATACTTTCGCAGCCTATTGAAGAACTTTCTCAAATCCGCTGTATGGTCGGTGGCTCTTTTGGACTTGATGATGATGCCATCCACATACACCTTAATTTCTTTATGTATCATATCATGAAATATAGTGGTCATAACTCTCATATAGGTGGCCCCAACATTCTTTAGGCCGAACGACATCATCTTATAACAGTAAACTCCCCATGGCATAATGAAAGCCATTTTCTCAGCGTCTTCCTCATCCATCCAAATCTGATGGTAACCAGTAAAGCAATCCACAAACGACTGAAGCTCATGCTTTGCACAATTGTCAATCAGGATGTGTGTGTTCGGGAGAGGGAAATCATCCTTCAGATTGGCCTGGTTGAGATCCCGGTAGTCGACACAAACCTTGACCTTTCCATCTTTCTTGGGAACTGGCACGATGTTGGCTAACTATGTCAGATATTCAACTACCCTGAGAACCTTGCCGTTGATTTCTTGGTAACTTCCTCTTTGATTTTCAGACTCATATCAGGCTTGAATTTTCTGAGCTTCTGCTTTACCGACGAGCACATTGGATTGGCTGGTAACTTGTGAGCCATAATGGATGTACTTAGACCAGTCATGTCATCTTACGACCATGCAAATATGTCTTCATACTCTTTCAAGAATTGTGTGTATTCCACTTTCTCTTATGGAGATAGATGAATGCTGATGCGAGTTTCCTTGACAGTTTCTGAATCTCCTATGTTGACTATCTCGATTTCGTCCAGATTAGACTTAGGTCTATTTTCAAAATCCTCAACTTCTCTGATACTTTCGTCAGGTATGGTATCTTCTTCTTCTGAATCACTGTCCTTTTGTTGCGTTGTCTCATTGCATGTCACTGTCATTGGTTTATCAAGATAGGAAATAGTAATGCTGTAAGATAAAATAATGAGAGAAAATGATAGTAAATGAAAACAGATTCGTTGAAACATAAAAGTAATTTTTGAATGTTTTGGAACCTTGGAGATATTATTGGAAAATGCAAAAAATAGGAAATGCGGAAAAGGAAATCATTAGCAAAATGAAATAAACAATGCTTATTCAGCCTTGCTACCCCGGGACTCATCGGGCCTTGGATGGTCTGACAGTCCAATTCTTGAGAAACGATACCTTGCTCACAGTTTGGATGGTAGGGACTTCCTCTTCCTCCTCCTCAACAATAACACAACAGTCCATGTCACCATCTTCTATGAATAGATCTTTTAAAGCTGCTAGAGTTTCTTCTTCTTCTGACCCCCATATGATATCAACTTGCCGGAAAGTCTGCTCCAAATGTGGTATAGGCTGTTCCAATGGATAGTAGGGGCCGCGCCATGGTGAGACCAGTCTTTGTACTCCTGCCAAGTGTATTTGTATCCCAGCCCAAAAGTGGTGCCATGGTGGTTCAACTGTATTGGTTTTGAAATCCCCTGAAGATTTTTCCCAAGTCCTCTGCCAGGCTCGTATCCATTCCAGTTCAGTATGCTTTCGATCTTACTGTCCCACCATTTGTCTTTATCCACTGCATTGACCCGTTCAATGTGGTGGTAGGTTTCTCCACCCAGCCTTCTTCTACCCTCAATCACCGGGATGGTCTGGTGACTATAGATATGGTTGCTTCCATCTCCGTGGATGATTACTTCCTGGTGGTTCCATTCAAATTTCACTGCTTGATGAAATGTTGATGCCATAGCCCCAGCGACATATATCCATGGGTGTCCCAACAACAGATTATAGGATGCCAATATGTCTATCACCTGAAATTTAATTTCGAACCATGTAGGTCCCATATGTTGACAAATACTGATTTCGCCGATGGTAGACCTCTGAGAATCATCGAAAGCCTTTACATTCATAGATCCTTCTTTGATCTCGTGCAGTCCCTTGCCCAATTTCTTGAGTGTTTTCAAATGACAGATGTTGAGGCTGGATCCCCCGTCGATCAGAATCCTGGTGATGAAGTAGTACTCACATTGCACAGTGATGTGTAGTGCTTTGTTATGAATTAGCCCTTCCAGGCGGCAACTCGTCCTCGTGAAAAGTGATATTGTGACTCTCCAGTACTTGACCTACCATATTGGCCATTTCTCCACTAGTTATGTTATTCGACACATATGCTTCGTTCATCACTTTCATCAAAGCATTCCTGTGTGTCTCTAAATTCTGCAGCAATGATAGAATGGATATCTGGGCTACAGTTTTTTTCAGATGATCGATGACTGAGTATTCCCTGGCCTGCACCTTCCTCCAAAGATCATATGGGCCTGTCTCAATGACGGGTGGCCTGTTGGAAGCAATTTTGCTAGACTCTGCCAAGTATTCAGGTGTATAGACCCTGCCGGTCCTTGTCATCCCTTGTGTATCACCAACTTCTTCTATCTTGACTTTACTTTTCCTTCTTGCTTTAGCCGTGTAATCCCAAGGTACGGTCTTACTGTTGAAAGGCAGTGTGGTTGACACCGTCATTGTGATCGGTGCAACTATTTTTACTTCAAATGGAATGGGTGCCTTAACAAGCGGCATGACTTCAACCTCGAACGACAAATGTGTGTTTGCAAGGGGCGCCGTTTCAAGATTGAATGGGATTGATGCAGTTACTTCGACATCTCCGGATGGCTGAATCTGGACTATGATAGGATTAAGAGCGACTGGTGGCTTCTTTGGGTCATCACCTTCTATGATTAACCCGATCGACCCCTCTAGGTCCCAATCTTCTTCTATCTCTATCATGTTGACACCCCTATGGTCTGGAAGCGGATTATTGCGAACATTGGGAGCAACTTCTTTTTCCTGGATGACCTTGTTATCAATCATAGACTGGATCTTATCCTTCAATGGGCGACATTCATCAATTGTATGCCCCTTTATGCCGGAATGGTATGCACAGGTCTTGTTTGGATTGACCCATTGGGATGGATTTTCAGGGGTTATAGCAGGGATATGAGTGACATAACCAACAACTTCTAATCTTTCATACAGCTGGTCGATAGGTTCAGCAATGGCAGTTTATTGTTTAGGAGGTCTGCGATCAAATTTAGGTCGAGGTCGAGGGAAATTTTGGCGAGCAGGGGGTGATTGGAAGTGAGATGGCTGAGAGTTGTAGGTATGATAAACAGGAGGTGGTTGGGAATATCTGTAGGAAGTAGGTTTATATGTAGATGGTGGAGATGGTTGATATGTTGATGGAGGTCCTAACTGATAGGTGGGGTAGGGTGCTTGATAGGTGAGTGGGGAAGTTCTGTATACCAACGGGGATTTGGGTCCCTATGCAACCATTACCGTTCCTGCATCTTTCTTCTTGGATATACCACTAGACTGCAAGGCTTTGTTGGTGGCCTGTAGTGCCTCAGAGTTAGTGACCATTCCACTCTTGATACCTTCTTCAATTCTCTCACCCAACTTGATGGTGTAAGAGAATTTGTGGGTTTCAATCACCATTAGCCTTTCATAATACTGCGGGTCTTGTGCCTGGATGAAGAATTTGTTCATTTGTTCTTCCTCTAGGGCAGGCCCGACTTTGGCTGCTTCAGATCTCCAACGAGCGGCATACTCACGAAAAGTTTTGGTGGGCTTCTTTTTAAGGTTCTGGATTTAGAACACGTCTGGTGCATTCTCCGTATTGAACCTGAATCAGTCCATAAAGTCTGATTCCATACTTACCCAGTCGGACCACTTCTTAGTGTTTTGGCTGATGTACCAAGATAAAGCATCTCCTCTGAGGCTCCTCATGAACAATTTCATGCGAATCTTCTCATCTCTTCCTACTCCAACCAATTTATCATAATAGGTACTCAGATGCACCCTGGGATCACCTGTACCATCGAACATTTCGAACTTAGGATTTTTGTAACCCTCCGGTAGTTCAACATTGGGCTGTAAGTAGAGATCTTAGTAGTTCAACCCTTTGACTCCCTTGCTTCCTTCAATGCCCTGAACTCGACTAGTCATCTTCTTGAGTTCCTCGGCCAAATTCTTAATGATCATTTACTTCTCACTGGATTCAAGTGTGTAAGCAATGTGTTGGGTGGAGTGAGGTAGAGTCTCCACGTATATGGGGTTGTTCTGATGACCTGGTGTTTGAGCATAGAGGTGGTCACTTGTGGAGTCTTGTGGTTCAGGGATAATTAGCGGGGTATTTCTTGGAGCGTGGAAAGTGTGGTGCTGGTGCTGTGGTGCAATAATTTATTTTTTCGGTGGAGTTGTATGATGATGAGTCGTGGGAGGGTTCTTTTTGTTTGGGATTTTGAGTGACATATGGGATACTGAGCGAGAAGGATAAATTTGCCAAGTTCCGGACATGCTCAAGCTCCCCTTGGAGTTTCAACAACCTTTCCTTGAGTTGTGACATAGCATCATTCTGAACCTGAGTACCTTGATTGTCAAGAGCTTCTGTTCATTCCACTGGCGTTGTGTTTTCCTGTCTTATGTTGCCCAAATCTTCCATTTTGCCTTTGCCTTTCCCTTTAAGTGGACTAGGAGGAGGAGGGCCCCTGGATCTTGTGTGATATGATAATGATGCCAGAATGCACGAACCAACCTTTGGGGAGGGGAATAATAAAAAACAAAACAAAAACAAAAGGTAGCTAATGGCACTTGGCCTTATTACATTGGTAAAAGCAATAAAATAGACGAGTCCAAAACGACGTTAAAATAATGAGCAGGAAATAAAGTCACTAATGGCACTTGGCCTTATTATATTGGTAAAAGCAATGAAAAGGAAACCTAGACTACTAGGTCCCCAAAGGACCTTCCCAAGGCTTGGTCTTCTTGGTTCTATCAATCAGGTTCCCTAGGTCGTGCATGACCAACAACAGGTATACCCTTGCTAGATGCCCTCATTCATTTCCCTCAGCATTCTGGCAGTCGGAGACCCTTTTTCTTGTCTTTTCTTCTAGCTCTATCAGACCCTGCTCCAAATATTCCAACCTTTCACTAGATTTGATGGCCCTTTCCTTCAACTCATTGATCAATTCCATATTAGTCTTGTGTTCCTCCATATGCTCGGCCTCGGATTCACGAACCTTTTTGCGTAGATTATTGTATTTCACCTGAGCCTCAGCCAGTTCGCCTATGACCCTGTTTCTGTTGATGCCTGGCTCAACTATCCCTGCTATGCTGTCTTCCAACCATGATAGGTAAAAACGTGCATGCCCTGCATGGCATCTGTCGGGCTCGATGGTGTCCTTTTCTACAATAACCTTGAGATGCCACAGATGCTGAGCTTCACATTTGTACGGGATATCGTCATCCTGAAAATCTGCCCTGTAATGACTCATTTTGGAGACTCGCGGTATAAATTGATTTCTACTCGCCTATCTTATGGCCCTGATGGGAACATATGGATATATGCCCCTTAAACCAATCAACACCAAGTGCGGAGCCTCCCTCGATCTGATGATGAATTCACTGGTAGGGGACCATTCGAACATCCATTGAACCTGGTCCTCGGTCAAATTATCAAAAAACTGCGCCCATTCTGTAGCATTTTCTGGTTGAGCAAACCTATCAGGGATGTTGGTCATCCTCTTAGGGTGGTGGAAGGCTATATGATCATTCCACGCCTTTCGTGGAAATTCCTGACGATATTGGCCTCTCTGGAGATGCTCCAATAACCAAACCTGTAGTAGCAGATTGCAACCCTCAAACTGTCTGGCCCCCTTCTGGCAGTGGTCCAAAGCTCGGTATATGTCTGCTATGATCATAGGGACAATGGTATATTTTTGCCCTTCGATCCCTTCCATTAAGGTTTTGGCTACCATAGCCAGTCTAGTGTGAATCCAGTCTCCTTTTCTTGGAAACACCATTAGACCCAGGAAGCAAATGACGACCACAAAAACCCTGTGGTGAATATGTCCCAAGGAAGTAATAAAGAACTCGTCGTGGAAGATACGATAGGATTTGCTATGGCTGTATCGTTCATAGAGATAGTCAAAAGGTATGTAGGACTCTGTCAGGAACTCTAAACCATCGTTCTTCTTCAAACCCATCATTTCAGGAACCCCCTAGAGACACGATTCTCCGGTACCAACAAACCTGGAATTTCCCAAGGTAATATCGCAAAGCCCCCTATCTCCTCCAAAAGGGGGATCATTTCTATGTTGCCAAAACGGAACACAGACCTTTATCTGTCCCAGAACATAGTGGCTGCTTCGATAAACATGTTGTTTGGTTGAATATCCAGTAAAGAGGGCAAGTTCCCGAGGACCCTCTTCACATGGTCTTTGTCACTGGGCAAGAGGTCTTCCCACCAATCCAGCAAAAATGGTGGTATTCTTTGGACCATGACGAACCTGGGGACTTCATGCCTCATTTTCTGCAAAATAGATAAGGTTAGACCCTTACCCCCACCAGATTCAACTATTTATACACATAAGATTAGCATGCATGCATTTAGTTCTCCAAATAAATGCACAAAACGTGACTATGTCCGTTGGGATTATGAAAAACCCGGTGGACTTTTGGACAAGGCTGTCTTAAAGGGTTATCGTGCGGAAGACACGTTAACCCGGATAGGTTTGACCTTGATGCATGCACAATATAACCGAGTAAGGTTTCTATGAGGTTTTAGACTGGTACCCTCAAGAGGACAACTTGAGGGGGAAAGGCACGGAACCGTCGACTACACCGCTGATCGACTAGTTTTTACCGCAAATAAGCCTTTCCGAATTTAGGGGTGATATAAAATGGAAGGGCGCAAACACTCATCAAGCGTTGCTATAGGATCTGTATAGGCACGAGTAGAATATGATGTTGAGCATGATTTATGCAACAATAAAAGAGCAATAAAAGCATGTTGTCATGTATTTGCACGTTATGAAAGCGGTAAATACAACAATTATAATTGAAAAAGCAGTTACAAAGGAAAAAAAAGAAGAAACATGTCAGTTTTGATTCTGAAGGGAATAAATACTTGAAAGAGATAAACGATTAATGGCACATAAAGGGGGGGGGGAAGGGAAAGGTCGCAAGTATTAACAAAGTAAACACAAGTTCACAAAGCAGTTTGGAGAATGGTAAAAGCGTAGAATAATCCCCAGCAGAGTCGCCATGCTGTCGCACCCCCTCTTTCCTCCCCTTTCGGATCGGTCAGATATTCAACATTATTGGGAAAACTCGTTTCCTTTTGGGAAAGGGATAAGGAATTGAAGACTCACCACCTAATGATTTTTAAGGTGCGTTAGGGCACCTACTAAAGGTTATTTATAAATACAGATTAGATAATCAGAGATAGAGTGAGGGCTTGAAATTACTTCAAGGGGAAGGTGTTAGGCACCCCTCGAAGTCCACAACTGTGGTTCCCGGCCCAAACAAACATTGTAAACAGATAGCATATAAGCAATAAACACATAGGTAAATAGATGAAGATTTTTAGAAGACTTACAGTCCAAGCACACATATGTGCTTAAGTTTAAAAGATTTAAAGTCTAAGAACATATACAAAATTCCAGAGGTTTTACAATCTAAGCACACATGTGTAAGGGATAGGGGGTCCTAGGTTGTTTACCCTATAGGATCACATCAGTACAATGCCTGGTATTCACTCCCTAGAAGAGGAGCTACACGTGGCATTAGCGCACCAGATATCATATCCATGTCTACCCTTCCCACCCCTTAGTGGTTATTAAGCGAGTTTATTTAACGACCTCTATGGGTGCTGTTACCCGTCCCTTCTTAATGGCCCTGGAGGAATTTAGGACCTCTAAATATAGGCAGTTCTAGACAAAACCCCAAAGGTTAAAAGGATAAAATTCTTAGCGACATGCAAGAACAAATAGTACTTTAAAATAAATGCAGGAAAAGCAGTTAAGAGGCTCAGATTTACCTCCACAGATAATGCACATAAGCAGCACGTCTCAAACACAAACAAGAGGCAAATTTATTAGACGTAATCCTAAGACATGATATCTAAGTGAATATCAATGCACAAAAGTATGGAGCTTGTTTATAAACTCAATATCAAGGACCTAATAAGTTTGCCTACTGATTTTGAAACCTGTTAGCCTTTAGACAGTAAACGCAATCAAAACAGTATTCATTTTTTTTAAGAGATTGATTACCTAAGGCTTTCTTAGGCGTGGGGTTGTGCGTAGTAACTACCAAAACTATTAGACAGTTCAGAGGTTGTTTTACCTAAAACATGCTGTTCTAAATGATATAAATCTGAGAATGCAGAGATACCAATTTCTATTAAGAGCAGACATGATAATCATATGCGAGGCTATCTTATACCTTTTCATGATTCAACAGTTTAAACTAGGCGTAGTTAAGTAAATGTAAACGAAATCCTAGAACATGGTATCTAATATGCACATACAAATGCAAGATGGCTAAGACATAATTTCAAGATGCACAGGATTCCTAAAGCATGATTTCTAAAATGCACAAAGAGTTACAGGATGATTGGGACATATTTTGAATGCACATGAGTATTAATTTTGTCACCCTAGGAGCAGGATTTCTAAGTGGTAGGCATAAGCATAAATTACGGACCTGTTGTACGTTAAAGCAGTACACATGAAAGCCTTAAAGACATGATATCTATGTTTGGCATGGTTTGAATGAACATGTTAGTCCTAAGCATGGATTCTAATGCAGATATAGGGAATGTAAATCCTAAGGCATGATTTCTACCCAGTGGCATTGATAAAATCATATAGCTATCCCCCCCATTTCACTAGCCATCCCCCAGTATTCATTTACAATAATTATTACAGACTAGTTGAATAAATTACATAAATAGATAAAGTAAAGAAGAAGTTCAATTATAGTGAGCCTGAAAACAGGCCCAGTTAACTTTGAATGGTAATAAACATGCAATAAATAAGGAAAGATACCATATGACTGGAATATAACACAACAAGAAAATAATTTCAGCACAATACCAATATAGAACATGTAATTGAGGCCTGGTTCAAAGGATTCTAATTAAGAAAATAACATAAGAATTAATTTGACAGCATAGTCGACCATAAAATAAGGCAAGAAATAAGCTAAGGTCGGAAAATCAGCAGGGAAATCATCCTAAGGGATTAGTGAAAGGTATCAATCACAGGGAATCAAGGGTTCAAATAGGAAATAGTACTGATTAGAGGGAATCAACACAAATTGCACAGAATAAACACATGATAAGCAAGGAAGAAGGCAAGAATTATAACCCTAATAGACATGGTAAAGTAAAGATCATATAGAATCCGGGATTCAAACTGGAATATAGTACTGATAAACATAAACCTCTGAGAGTAAGCGAGGTAAGCACATAATAGGCAGAATCAGAAACCCTAGTAAGTTAAACAGGGTGAAAATCACAAAAATACACAGATTAATCGAAGCAGATTCATGAGAATCAAACATGCAAACAAGTTTGAAAGAACGAACAATAAAGATAAACTCAGAACCCAAAGATTAAACCAAGAAACTTAGGGTTTTCAACATAACAAAATCAGATGACGGAAAAACTTAAAAAAATCGTTTAAACAAAGTGAAAATCACAGAATAACACTAAAGTCAGAAGAAGAATCATTTTTTGAAAAGGGGTTAAGAAACCCTAGTTTGAAGATGAAAAGATTCTTTAGGAAAGTCGGAAAATCTTTAAGAAAACAACAAAATAACTCGAAATATACCTAGGTCTATTGCAGATCTAAGAAATCCAGTTTTAAAATTATGGTTTTAGAGAGAGAACCCAAAAATAGAGAGAGAGTCGGCTTAGAAACCACAGGTTCTAGCCGGAGATGGGAGGATCTTACTCAGATGGCCATGGACGTCTTGAGAATGACACAAAAGCCATGGGAGGTGAGCACGGACCCCGGGGATGGATGAATAACCAACCAGTCCCTTGAGGACCTCAGGGATGCAAGAATCGAGCCATAGAGAAGGGATTAGGGTTTGATGCAGAGAGGATTTGAGAGAGAAAGGGAAGGGGATGACGACAGATATAAGATAAGGGAAACGAGAGAAGTGAGGGTTTGGGAGGGGGATCATTTGGATTAATTAAGGAAAGGGTAAATCCGGACCGTTGATAAGAGTGATCAACGGTCAGGATTGAAGTGGGGTATTGGGTTGGGTAGGATAAATGTATTGGGCCTGGGTGTTTGAGCCGTTTTAATCAGACTTGGGTCTGGTCTAATTAGGTTATAAATGAAATGGAAGTGTCTATCTGTTAAATACCCCATGTAAATTAATTAAAACAATTTATAAAAAATATCTGTTAATTATAAAAATGAATTTCATGCGTAGAAAATAATTCAGATGATTACTTAGTATTTTAAAAATACAAATGGACAAGAAACGATCAACATGGTACTAAATGGACAAGAAACAATCATTTTGCTTCAAAACTCCCACTTCCTAGCCCAACTAGTGTCCGAAGGCATGCACATGGCAATGAACAATTATCTCAACTATGTGTGGATGAACAACATCTTACACCATCTTGCCCCATCAATGAACTTGAATCAAGCCCAGTCAAAGAGACACCAATGGAGTCTACCACCTCATATCAACCCAATACAGTCCCAACAAGCACCGGTCGATCTTCCCTTTTTCCCACCAGGGGAGATCACCAATATGAACCCAATTTTCATCCCTTGGTCAGTCCCAAATGAAACAGTAGCACCCCAAAAAAAATCAACATGAATTCACCCCCCCATGCAAATCCAGCTAAACCATAGAATCCCCATGCTCCACCACAAATTCCTCAAGCCATTCCTCAGGCACAACCTTCTCCCAACGCAAAAGAACCAGAACACAATCAAATGGAGGAGGAAGAGGAAATAAATCTGCGGGGTTCAGGACCATTACTAGAATTTTCAAGACTCAATGAGTAAAAGTGTATCTATATAGGGACCAACGAGAGAAGAGGTATGTTCTCAATTGCCCACGTGCACTGTACAAATACTCAATGGATGTGAGGCCTCCCCAAGACCCGACGGTGGGAAACCATGCAATGATCCTAGTTCCATCGTTAAGGAGAAGTTCTGTTCTTCAAGCACAGAGGGAGAATTGGGCTTCAAACAACCATGCACCAATGTATAAGCCTACTAATATTATTATTTGGAATATTCGTGGGGGTAACAATGAAAATTTCAGGGATAATTTTTGCAAAATTCTAGATACCCATAGGCCTTGCATGGTTACGCTCTTAGAAACAAGAATGGATAGCCATCTCTTCCTCCTTAACGATTTTGATTTTTCCTAAATGATCGAGATCCCAAGTGATGGCTAATCTGGTGGTATAGTGTTGCTTTGGGACACCAATGTCGTCATAGTGCACAACTTTGTTAGAAACAATCATGAAATTCATGCCACAATCGAGGTAATCCCTTCAAAAACTACTTGGATGTTTTCTTCAATTTATGCTAGCACTAACCTTAATAAAAGGGATGAGATATGGAATAACATAGAAAATATTTTTAGTAGTTACAAAGGTCCATGGTTAGTAGGGGGATTTTAATGGCATCCTTACTTCAAATGACAAGCTAGGTGGTAACCCCATTAACTGTAGACGTAGCAACTTATTATGGAATCATATTAATCATTGTAATCTATTAGATCTAGGCTACAAGGGATATAAATACACCTGGTCGAACCATAGAAAAAATCTAAGGGATTAATCATGGAACGGCTAGACAAAGTCTTCACTAACAAAGAATGGCTCTCCTTATACCCTAAGGCAGTGGTGATCCATCTTCCAAAAACCCACTCAGATCATAACCCTTTACTAATTAACATCATACCTAGAAATGCCAACTACAATAACAAACCATTCCGGTTAAAGACTATTTGGTGTAGACACCCGGACTTCATTAATGTTGTCAAAAATATTTGGCTTGGCAGTGACCTTTTTGATGCTCAAATAAATTCAGAAATGAGGTTATCAATTGGAAGAACTCTACCTTTGGGGATATTTTTTAAGAAAAAAAAAGAATATTAGCTAGATTAAGTGGAATCCAAAACTCTCTTAGATATCATGACAACCACTTCTTACAAGAGTTGGAATCTGACCTTAAACTTGAATTTAATAATATTTTTCATATGGAGCATGATTTCTGGTAATTAAGATTCGGAATAAATTGGCTCAATAAAGGTGATGCCAACACCAAATATTTCCACATACTGGCATCCAATCGTAAGCATCGTAATTCAATCATTTATTTCATTAAGGATAATGGTGACTGGATTTCTGAGCCTAAATATATTCTTGATCATACCCTTTCCTTCTTCATGGATGCATTTAGGACAGCACAAACAACTACTCCTATTACAAAATCAATATTAGATCCCTCGAATACCAAAAAGATTGATCTTACTAGCCTAGATAACCCCATAACCAACATGGAAATCACTAAGGCAATCTTTTCCTTTAAACCTTTTAAAGCACCTGGCCCCGACGACATACACCTTTTTTTTACCAGAAATATTGGCATATAATTGGGAACCCTATTACTACCTACCGTCACAAAGTATTCAGTACTCAATCCCTACCTAGTGGCATCAATGATACCTTTATCTGCCTCATCCCTAAATTTCCTAATGCCAACAATCTCAAAAACTTTAGACCTATTGGTCTTTGCAACACCTTTTATAAAATTATTACTAAAATAATAGCCAATAGGATAAAGCCCTTCCTTCCCTATTTTATTATTCCTATGCAATCCAACTTCATTAAGAATAGACGAACTAGTGACAATGCAATCATAATTCAAGTAATAATGAACAACCTCAAAAGGATAAAAAAATCAAACTTTGATATGATTATTAAGCTTGATTTGGAAAAAGTCTTTGATAGGCTAGAATGGTCTTTTGTACACATGACTCTCCAATACTTCAAGTTCCCCCAAAACTATCTCGTTTAATTATGCATTGCATAATGACAAGCTCAATGGGGATCTTAGTAAATGGTGCAAAAATAAACTACTTTCAACCTAGTCGGGGTATTCGTCAAGGAGATCCTCTCTCCCCCTATATATTCATCCTTTGCATTGAACTCTTATCTAGGTTAATCAATCACCAAGTTGATATTCTTAATTGGGATTCTATTCACATTGGCAAGAATGGACCATCACTCTCCCATATCCTATTTGCAGATGATATACCCCTAATGGGGAAAGCAAACAAAAAAACAAGTCTTTGCATAAAAAATTGCATGGACTTCTTTTGTATGCAATCTGATCTTGCTATCAACACCTCTAAATCAAGAATTGTTCTCCCAAAAAATTACCCCAAAGTTCAAACTGATTTTCTAACAAACCTTTTTGGCATAAAATCCACTAATGAGTTTGGAAAATACCTGGGATTTCCAATTCTCAACCACTCACCAAAAGCCAAATACTTGCAGTTTATAATTAACAAAATGCATACCAAATTAGCTCATTGGAAATGCCCTTTCATTAACATGGCTGGTCGAACCACTCTAGCCTCAAGCACTTTGGGTTAATGCAATACACCTTCCTTCCCCCCAAAACCCTAAAAAAATAGACACGATTCAAAGATATTTTATATGGGGTACCTCTAAGGATTCTAAGAAACTTCATCTAATCAATTGGCAAACGATGACTAGAGATAAGAAGGATGGAGGATTAGGTATTCATCAAGAAAGAGCCAAAAATTTGGTGTTACTAGCTAGCCTTGCTTGGAGACTTTTAAAAAACTCTAGCACCCCATGGTGTCACCTCATTATGGAAAAATATGCTACCAATAAATGTACCACGAGTACTTCTTTCATCTGGAAATCCATCCTAAAGGGTTGGAAAGTGTGTTGCCAAGGCATTATTTGGCATCCATCCACCACCTCTAGAATGAACATTTGGACTAACAAATGGATTTACAATTCCAACACACTTATATGCTCCATAGAAGGTCCTCTTAATAAGAATGACCTCAATCTCTCAATAAGTGATCTGATAAAAAACAAGGAGTGGAATGTTAAGGCCTTTTCCATTGAACTACCCCTGGAGACAATGGAGAACTTAATTCTGACACCGATCCCTTGCAAAAAGGAAACATTTGATAGATTTAGTTGGAGCCTCAACCCTAATTGTACCTTCACAACAAAGTCGTGCTACAATCTTGTCACTAATTCCATCCCCAATCCAAATACCTTTGAATGGATCTGGAACCTCCATTGCCCTTCAAAAATAATTTTTTTATGGAAATGCTTACATAACAGAATTCCCAGTCGAGCCTACTTAGCCAAAATAGGTATAAATATCAACACTACATGCAGAATTTGTAGAGAGGGAATAGAAGATAGCTCCCACATCTTAGTGCACTGCCTATCTCATGCAATCTTTGGAAAAATATGGCCCTACCCTCCCTAAATACGATGAGTAATACAAACTGGTTGATAAATCTAAGGGATATTTTCATCTCCCATAACTCTAACACAATTAGCTGGGAAATCCTTTTCCCCTTCATCATTTGGGAGATATGGAAAATAAGAAATAACAATAATATAAACAACCTCAAACTTAATATTGATACAAACAATACATTCCATCTTGCATGGGAATTTATTTTCTTCACAGCAAAAAATCCTTTCACAAACAAGAAGATCAAAACTAGGGTAAAGTGGGAAAAACCACCCAAAAACATGATCAAACTAAATTGTGATGGTGATTTTACTAGTAATACTAACACAATGGTCTTGAGGGAGCATTCCGGAATAGCAATAGATATTGGATCATGGGATTCCACAAATCAATCCAAGCACTCTCCCCTACACATGTTGAATTGATGGCACTACTGGAGGGACTGAAAATTGCCAGGGAAATGCACTTCGAAAAGCTGGTACTTGAAACTGACTCCACGGAAATCATTAAAATTATATACGTAGACACTAACAATTTCTCTAACATTGTCTCTGATTGCAAGTGGTTAATGAACCAACTGAAGCACCCACTCCTGAGGCATAATTTTAGAGAAGGCAATGAAGTGGCACACCTAATGGCCAAAGCAGCAGTCAATCATCCTCCCTCTACTAAGTGTTTCTACCATGCTCGTCCACCTTATTTGTTGAAGATGAATTGTTAAAGGACAATCATGCATTTTATAATAGTATTAAAAATATTTCTACTAGTACTTGTAACTATCTAGAAAGTATAGGCAATAATAATGCCCTAAAAACTATTTCCAACATTGTGTAACTCCTTTTCTAAAAAAGTATGCCGTTTATGTTAAAAAAAAATCTTTGAACTATTTTTTTCTCTTTTAGTTTAAAACTAAATGTTATCCAGGTTGGGTTTTCAACAATTAGTTCGTCACCAATTTCACAGTAGACATTTAGCTAATATATCTTTTATGATAAATTTGATCACTTAATGCCTCTAAGTAGTTCGTGTAAATCACTACTTAAGTACAACTTATATTTTGCCTTAACTAAGTCTTAATTAACTTAAGTCCAGTTGGTGAACCATTTTAATATAGATCTTAAGAAGTGCCTTACACATTCTCTTTAAGATTAATTGACTTCTTACCTTAGAATTTCTGAAGTTTAGCAGACCATCTACAGAGTGTAATGACCCGGCCGGTCGCTTTGATTTATAGAACTCTGTTCCCCTAAACAAGACTTCCCGTACATGCTTTTATAGTTTTATGACTTGTGGGGATGGTTAGTTCGGGATTTGAAAGGGTTCGGGTGGAAATCAAAACACTTGGTTCCTTAAGGTTGGCTTAAAAGGCCAAGTTTGACTTCAGTCAATATTTTGAGTAAACAACCTCGGAATTGGTATTTGATGATTCAAATAGGTTCGTATGATAATTTCAGACTTGGGTGTATGTTCGGATCGGGTTTTGGATAAATCGGAAGTGTTTCGGCGCCTAATATCAAAAGTTTGTTCTTGAAGTTCTTTAAACTTGGTTTGGAGCAGGTTTTGGTGATATCGAGGTCCAAATGGATATCCGATACCGGGAATAGTTTTGTAATGTCATTTTATACTTTCACACGAAATTTGGTGTCATTCTGAGTAGTTTAAGTACATTTCGGTGCATTGGAAGTGAATTGAAGAACTTGACGTTCTTAAGTTTGATTCAGAGTCGACCCCTCGTCACTACTTCTTCGAGGTTAGACTGGATACTTACTGGGTACATATTGTTTTATGTAGTCACTCTACACTTATGCACTTAACTGTGCAGGGTCTGAGGCAGGTGCATCTAGATCCGCATCCGGTGCGTATACCTGACTTGATTCGAGATTCCACGGTGAGCTGCCCCTTCTGAGCCTCCAGCAGCGTCCCGGAGTCTTCCTTTTATTTTGGTTCCCGTCTAATCCTTTTCAGACAGTAGGATAGACATTCTTTTGTATAATCTACTAAATTGGCCGTATACTTGTGACACTAGATGTTGGCATGTATTAGTAGACTTATAGCTTTTGGGTTTTATCCGTCTGATTATGACCATTTTTACTAGTTTAACCTATTTAAATCGGTATCGTATTAAATCTTCTAAGTTAAGGAAAAATCACTATACGGAAAATCAGTAAAAAATGGAAATGTTATTAAGTTATTCGTTGTCGGCTTGGCTAGCAATGGTGTTGGACGCCATCACGGCCTAATATGAAATTGGGTCATGACAATATGGTATCAAAGATCTAGGTTCATGTAGGTCTCACAAGTTATGGGCAGGTCTAATAGAGTCTTGCGGATCGGTGCAAAGACGTCCGTGTTTAATCAAAGAATTGGATTCTTTGCCCAAAGCTAGTTTAAGAAGAACACGGGTTTCTGATAACCAAAGAATAAGATTATAATGGTAGGTAAACTCGTAAATGGAAAGCAGTAAGATACACAAAAAGTAATTATATTGCAATAGTAGTTCAAATGTTTTTTTTTCCTTCTCTTACAGGTTATATTTTCTCCTTTACATAGGGAATTTCCTAATATAATGTCTGCCCTTTTCGGTCATTGAGCATTAATGACTAATTATGACTCTAATGTAACGTTACAATGAATCAACCGTAACTGTTGCGTGAATGTTGTGTAATGTATGGATCTCTAATTTGAAGATCTCGGAATCTGCCCTTTATTCTGCCCAAATACACTTTTGTCTGTGTCTCTTCATTTTCTCAATCAGGTTGAGACTTCCGTAGCTAATTAACCCATGGGTGTGATTTGTCGTGCCTTTTTGCCTCATACCTCTTCATAGAGTTCCGTCCAGCTGTCGTGTCTTCATTGCTCCATGTAGATTACTGAGTCATCAAGATTTATTATACGTGTGAAGCTTTTTTTTTACCAATACAGATAGTCCCCCCACTATATTTGGTAAGTGGATTCATTTATGGCGGGAATATTTTACCGCCGCTTCACTCGAATCATTGCATCTTTTCCTGTATGTAAGCGTTTCTTGTCACTTCCATTTAATGCTTATGCCTCGTGGCATTCTTGGGTTGGTTTTGCAATTGTTCAGCATCTTTTAGGGCTTTGTTGCGGTTGCATCAGTCACGAAGTGACATCTTCAATTATGGTTTTCATATCATTGCTTCTTTTTTTTTCCATTTTTTGACGGTTGTCTTCGAGTATAAATACCCCCTTTTCCTTTTCTTTCACGAAAAACTTCTAACTTTTAAACTTTATTTGTAAAAAAGATTTTTCTTTACCTTTGTAGATATGTCTTCTTCAAACCAATCTAAGAGTCATAAACGTTGATGTATTGACACCCTCTTCTGCTCCGAATCGGAATCGAAGGAGTGGTACACTGAGGAGTTTAGTCTCTACTCCTTCGAGAGGCTGTTCTTCTTCCCAGATTTTTTCCCCTCCTTCTGCTAGGTCTTTAGTCTCTCCAAGAGCTAGGGTTTCCAGGTCTTTGTCTAGGGGTAGAGAACATCACGAACCCCTATGCGAACCACGAGTTGATAAAATCATTCCTGCTGAGTTTACCTTCACTAGGGATAGTCCGGTTCTTGTAGATCAGTCGTTATCCCTTGATAGTGTCGATAGGTATCCCACTCTTATTACCAAAGGTTTGATTCCCCTTGTTCGCAGGGAATGTTATTGGGAGTCTGATTTTCCCATTGTTATTCCGAATAGCAATCAAATAATAACGTCTTACAAGACAAAGCATTCTTTTGTTTACACTTACCCTTTTACTCTAGGCTTTAGACCTCCTATTGATCCAGTATTCATCGAATTTTGTCGTTTCTTCAACATTTGCTTAGGACAAGTTGGTCCTCTTGTGTGGCGGGTTGTCGCGTGTCTTAGATGTTTAGCTTCTTTAGCCTTGGTTCCTTTTACCTTTACTCACCTCATTCATCTTTATTCTCCTACCTTATTTCGTCAAAGGGTTTTCACTCTGGCTGCTAGGAGCAAAAGAGTTTTGCTAACCCCTGATGATGATAAGGATAAAGGTTGGTACCTTCGGTACGTTGCTGTGCCCACTGCTAGTTTAGTGGGCGAGGAAAATCTTCCCTTCCCTGAGAAGTGGAATCGCGCACGTGAGTAAATTTTAGCTCACATTTGTTATTTTTCTTCTCTTTTCTTTAAGTGTTTTATTAACACCGTAGCTATTTTCTTCCTCTTTCAGCAATCATGGGTACTGTTGAGAATGTCTCCGGTATCCGTGATTGGGTAGAAAAGCTGTTATCAGTTGCTCCATTGGAGGAAAGATCTTGGAAGTACTTCTCCGAGAAGTACGGTTGGAAAGTGAAGACTCACGGTAAGTGAAACTTTTGTTTTTGCTTCTTTTCCTTACTCGAGCTTCTTTTTCTTTGTTTGTTTAACCTTTTTTCTTTTGACATGGTTTTCTGCTCGGGGGATGTCTGCTGCATCCATTCCGAAGATGTCTTTGGCTCAGGCCTAGGAGATTATTACTGGTTCCTCTTCTTCCAAGAGGAAAGTTGGTGGGTCTAGGACCTTATAAGAAGAAGAAGAAGAAGAGTAGGGAATTTTGGTGCACAGGTCACGTAAAAGAAGAGTGGTCTCAGACGATGAGTCTACACCCGTTGCAGTGTCTTCCGTACCTGATGTCAAACCTTCTACCCTCGGGGATTCTTCTTCTTCTCTTGCACATGATTCTGTGGATCATCTATTCCACGAAGGTTTTGGCCCTGCTGTTAATGAGGCGCCTCTGGCTGTTTTTGCTCCCTCCTTTAGAGAAATCTCTTCATCCGTTCCTGCTATTTCCTCTGCTCCTTTGGCCATTTTTGCTCCCGCTGCTTCCTTTCCCGTGTCTTTCTCAGCTCCTCAAGTTTCCGTGCCTGAGACTTCTTCAGCTCCACAAATTTCATTGCCCGTGGCTCCTTCATCTCAGCCTGCTTCCGTGCCTCTTGTTAGAGAAGTACGGTCTTCCAGCAGGGAGATGAGGCAAGTGCTAATTGAGGTTCCGGCTGATGGGAGCCTTTTTAAGAAATCCGGCTAACCTGAAGTGTGGCTGAAGCCTTTGATTGGACCAACAGAGAGGACCAAGCTAGATAGTCACAGTTCTCTTACCTGGGCTAATGAAGTTGTGCATTCCTCCTTGAAGGTAACATTCATTCTTTTGTATCTCATTCTTATACATGTAATTACCATATCTCATTGATTGTGTTTTTCTATATCAATCTCATAGGAACAGAACTCATGAAGAGGATTTGTAACACGGAGCATGAGCTAAAGGAGTGGCATGCTGAAGCAGGGAATTGGAAGGGGCAATATGAAAGCCTGAGGCTCGACATGGAAGCCTTAGAAGAAGAAAAAATTACCTTGGAGCGGCAGATGAGAGTTGTGGCTGCGAAGTTAGCAGTGGAGAAGGCTTCTTCTAACCAAGCGGACAAAGACAAGAGCATTCTTGAGTCTTCGTTTGTTGAGCAATTATCCCATGCCTCAAAAGAAGCTAGGAGCTTGAAAGCCTTGCTAAAGCAGAATGAGGAATACTCAGGCAAGCTTGTGTAGTCACTCACCCAGACTCAGGAGGATCTTCGCGTTGCTTTAGACAAAATCCAATCTCTGGAGGAGTCAATTGTACCTTTGAGGGCTGCCCATGAAGCTGCTAAAGTTGAGAAAGATGGGTTAAGAGCTGAGCTTCAGATATGGGAGAGAGGTTATGAAATTATCGAAGAGGCTGAAACTGTCGATTTTAGTTGGGTGTACATGAATTCTCGCCTAGATACTTTGACGGAAATGAGTCGGGGAGATTTCGACCTTAACGCTGAAATTGCTAAAATCAAGGAAGCCATGGAAAAGGCTCAACAAGGTTTGAATATTTCCCACCTGAAGGTGAGACTCCTGCTGTCCAAGCCTCTTCGTCCCAAGCTGCTCTTACTCCTTCTGCTGATGAAGAAGTCAATCCCCCTCCTCAAGAAGATTAAGATGTTGATTCATCCCCCTTTTTTTAATCTTTGTCTCAATTGGTGGTTACCTCCAGTCCCATCGGGGGTAAATTTGGATCTCTTTAAAGTCCCCAAATGACAACTTAGGGGCACCTCAATGTATATAAAAAAAATCTATACGGCTAAGTATAAGTTAATACTTAGTTT
The DNA here is from genome assembly GCA_005239525.1 of Nicotiana knightiana. NCBI lineage: Eukaryota > Viridiplantae > Streptophyta > Magnoliopsida > Solanales > Solanaceae > Nicotiana > Nicotiana knightiana. The sequence goes on from ML369593.1 coordinate 58,032, forward strand.
TTACTTAGCCGTTTTAATATATTAATGCAAGTATGACTTTTGTTTTCCGTTGAGTTTCTGTTTTACTCTTTAAGTCTTTTGCATGCTTTATTTTTCGAGGTTTTAGTTTTACCTCTGAGTTTTGCATGTAGAATGCTTTAGATTACTAGCACCTTTTCGTAATAGGCACGATGTCATATAAAATGTGTGCCTTTTTGTAGTAGGCATAATTTGTGAAAGAGGGCCCTTTCCGATCGACACTTAATGAAGAAGACGTCTCAACTTCATAAATGTGTAATAATGCAATAGAGTGATAGGAATTTTTCACATGTTTAAGAATGTTTCTGAGGAATTTTTTTTATTGGACTTTCACAACATTTTACATGTGTTTGATTATCATCTAAAACTCATGTTGCAACTGTTTTCTTTTAACATATTTGATATACACTTGTATTTCGTAACTGTTTTCCGTATGTAACTGTTTTTTCGAGTTAATACAAGAGAGAAACTATTTTTCGTTCGTAATAGTTTTTATTCAAGTTGGGGTTTTCACCCGTAACTGTTTTTGTTGACAACAGTTTTCAATAAACATGAGGGAAATGCTCTTAATCCATAACTGTTTTATTTGATAACAGTTTTTTGAACAAGTACAAGGATTTTGATCTTTCATCCGTAACTGTTTTGAATAAGTGCAAAGATGCGCATTTCTTCCTCGTAGCTAACATTTTTCCTTTTAACCTGAACATGTTCGAAGGATTTTTGGATTAGGCTTTGTGTTTGAGTCTTTAGCTCTTTCGATTTTGCTCGTATCACTTGACTTGTTGGATAGATGGATCTTCAGGCTCGAGCTTTGACTTTTTGATAGTCTTTTTTGCTTCGTCTTTGCCTTCCATACTGTATAGTCCCCCAAGTGTTTGAGCTTTGAAGAATGAAATCTCGAGCACTTGACTATTCCTTCCTTGTGGTCCTTTTCCTAAAAAGGAAAAACATACGGGACTCGAAGATATATAGTTTTTAGATGATGACTGCTTAACCCTTTAAAACATCCATAAGAAAGTATAACCCTAGACGAGGAATTTAGTTATTTCCTCACGTCTTTGCAGGTCTAATATCATCATCTGGTGATAGGTTAGCTTTATGCCTATCATCTAAAAAGGTTAGTAAAATTTTAAATGTTCAAAATAAAATCGAACGTGTGATACCTGACCGGGGGTACTTCTTTTCCTTAAAAGTAGTACTTCTTCAAGTGAATGGCATTCCAACTTGTTGGTAGGATTCTGCCGTCCATAGCTTCCAACTCGTAGGCGCCTTTCCCAGCTATGCCTCGGATTTTGTAGGGTCCTTCCCAGTTTGGATTTAGCTTTCCTGCGCCTGCTTCTTTCGTTGATTGAAAGAACTTTTTGAGGACGAAGTCCCCAATATTGAAGTACCTGAGATGAGATTTACATTTGTAGTAACGCTCTATGATTTGTTTTTGAGCTGCCATCCGTATCAGTGCTGCTTCTCTCTGTGGTTCGAGCAGGTCCAGATTGGTCCTCAATTCGTCGTTGTTTGCTTCCTCTGTGGTTGTTGTAAGCCTTAATCTTGGTTCGCCAATCTCTACAGGTATTAAGGCGTCTGAGGCATAGACAAACGCGAACGAAGTTTCTCCTGTGGCTATTTTTGAAGTTGTTCTGTATTCCCAAAGTATCGCTGGTAACTCATCAGGCCAGTTTCCTTTGACTCTATCTAGCTGCTTCTTTAGATGGTTGATGATGAATTTATTCGTTTACTCAGCCTGACCGTTAGCCACATGATGGTATGGCGTTGAAGTGATCTGTTTAATTTGCCAGCTTTCGAAGAATTCTGTGATTTGCGAACCTATGAATTGTGGGCCATTATCACACACGATTTCCTTTGGTATCCCAAAGCGGCATATTATGTTTCACCATAAGAAACTTTTAACTTCCTTTTCTCGCACCTGTTTGAACGGTTCTGCCTCTACCCATTTTGTAAAATAGTCGGTTAGCACGAGCAAAAACCGTACCTATCCTTTAGCTGTGGGAAGAGGTCCCACTATGTCCATCCCCTATTTCATGAAGGGCCATAGGGATATTGTTGGATGCAATAATTCCGCTGGTCGATGCATGTTATTGGCAAACCTTTGGCACATGTCGCATTTGGATTCGAAATCCTCGGCCTCTTCTTCCATCTTAGGCCAATAATATCCAGCTTTGATTAAGGTTTTCACTAAGGATCTCGCCCCTGAGTGATTTTTACAGTGTCCTTCGTGGACTTCTTTCATCACAAACTCCGTTTGGTTAGGTCCGAGGCATTTTGCTAGGGGCCCTCCGAACATTTTGCGATATAACGAGTTGCGAATGAGGCAGTACCATGCAGCTTTGCGGCGAAGTACTTAGGTTGTTTTCTTATCTTCAGGTACGGTGCCATTCCGTAAAAAATTTAGGATTTCGTTTCTCCAATCCCAGGTTAAATTGTTGAAAGTTACCTCATTTCTATCCTGGTCGATCGTTGAATTGGATAGATGAACGACAATTGCATTGTCCTTGTTTGTTACCTTCCATGTTTTGAATTGTCTCACGAGCTCTCGTGCCTTTTCCAGATATTGCAGTATCCGAGTCTCTCGAGCGATGTGAGTCCCCTACATCTGATTTACTACCGTTGGGAATCGCTTTTGATCACGATTTGCTCGATTAAAAGCTTTCGTACAAATTCTAATCCTGCAATAACAGCTTCGTACTCTGCTTCGTTGTTAGTTATAGGATAAATTTTGATAGCCTGCCGTGTATTTTCACCCGTGGGTGATATTAAGACTATGCCTAAGCTGGCACCTTTTATATTGGAAGAACCATCAGTAAATAGGGTCCAATAGACCCGGATTAGCACCGTTGAAGAGTTGTAACTCTTTTTCCACTTCAGGGACAATGCTATTACTAAAATCAGCATCAAAATCAGCTAAGATTTGAGACTTGATTGTAGTCCTAGGCCAATGTATTATTTCATGCTCACTTAATTCTATGGCCCACTTGACTAATCTTCCTGATAGTTCTTGTTTATGCAGTATGTTTCTTAATAGATACGAGGTCACAACTATGATTGGATGACATTGAAAGTATGGCCTTAATTTTCTAGATGCCATGATTAGAGCTAAGGCTAACTTTTCTAGATGTGGATACCTAATTTCAACATCTAGTAATATCTTGCTTACATAATAAATAAGAGATTATTTACCTTTAGTCTCCCTTACCAATATTGCACTATACAGCAATTTCCAAGACAGCAAGGTAGACGTATAGCCGCTCTCTCTCCTTCGGCTTTGACAGCAACAGAGGTTTTGATAGATAAGACTTTAGGTCTTTGAGAGCCTGTTGACATTCTTCAGTCCATTCGAACCGATTTTGCTTTTTGAGAACTGCAAAGAATTTGAAACTTTTCTCGGAAGATTTGGAAATAAATATTCCTAGGGCTGCAATTCTTCCCGTTAGTCTTTGAACTTCTTTTTTATTTATAAGTACATTAGGTATTTCTTCTATAACTTTAATTTGATCAGGATTTACCTCTATTACCCTGTTTGATACAAGCAAACCCAAGAATTTACCTGATTCTATGCCAAAAGCGCATTTTTCTAGATTCAGCTTCATATTATACCTGCATAAAATGTCAAAGGTAATAGAGAGGTGCTGGAAATGGTTTCCTGCCCGTGTTGATTTTACCAGAATGTCGTCAATGTAAAATTTCATTGTTTTTCCCAGATGTTCCTGGAACATCTTGGTCACTAGCCTTTGATATGTGGCTTCAGCGTTTTTTAAGCCAAAAGGCATGACTTTATAACAATAAGTCCCCCTGCTTGTAATAAAGGAGGTTTTTTTCTCGTCTGAGGGATCCATTTTAACCTGATTATAACCAGAATACGCATCTAGAAAGCTTAACAATTCATGACCTCCGGTGGCATCAATCATTTGATCTATATGTGGTAATGGGAATGAATCTTTGGGCATGTTGTATTTAAGTCAGTATAATCTACGCATACTCTTCATTTTCCATTCTTTTAGGTACTACCACAGTGTTAGCTAGCCAGTTAGGGTACGTTACCTCTCATATTGAACCAATCTTTAAGAGTTTTTGTACTTCTTCGTCAATCACTTGGTTCTTGAATGGTCCTTGCTTTCTTTTCTTCTGCTTAGGTACGAAGGATGGATCTTCATTTAGTTTATGAGTCATCACCTCTAGCGGGATACCTGTCATATCTGAGTGGGACCATGCAAAGCAATCTGCGTTAGCCTTTAAATAATCAATTAACTTACCTCTTCGACCGGCACTCAACCTCGTGCCTATGTACACTTTCTGTTCAGGCTTTTGTTTAGACAATGGAACATATTCGAGCTCTTCCGTAGTTGTTTTGATGTGCTCGTCTTCCTCTAGTTCATAAACGACGTCCGGTCTGGAATCTACATCCGTGTGGTCCAATGCCTATTCCGTGGTGACTTGATTCACTTTCTCGTAAGTATTTTATTTCGTACCTGTTTCAGGGGTAGTAATTCCTTCCATGCTAGTTTGGGCGGTGTCACCTGCTTGGGAGATTTCCTTATCCTTTGATTCTTTCACTTCTACTTTTTTGTTGTAGTGTACCACGGAATTTATATTTCTCGCGGTTTGCTGATCACCTCTAATTTGCTGAATCCCCCATTCAGAGGGGAATTTAATTACCTGATGCAAGGTGGAGGGTATTGCTTTCATGTCGTGGATCCATGGCCTTCCCACGATTACGTTATAAGCCATGTCAGTATCGATGACTTGGAACCTGGTACTTTTGACCACTCCCTCAGCATAAGTTCTAAGTTCAATTTCTCCTTTTGTTATAACCGTAGAGTTATCAAACCCTGATATGGCTCGTGCCCTTGGGATTACTTGATTNCTGGATCAATCAACACTCTTTTTACGTTAGTGTCATGAATAAGTAAAGATATTACCAGAGCATCGATGTGAGGAAGCATTAATCCACCGATATCTGCATCATCGAAGGTTATATCGTTTGCTTCCGAATTTTCATGAACCCGCTTTCCGTGTGTAATTGTCAACTTCGTGGTCGTTTTGCAGACCACTCCGTTTACTTCTTCACCTCCGTGTATCACGTTGACAGTTCGTTTTGGAGATGGAGGTTTTGGGTGTTCCTGCTTGTTCTTCATGTATGCCTGTTTACCTTTTTCACTAAACAATTTTATCAAATAGCCTTGTTTCAATAATTGTTCTACCTCACCTTGCAAAAATTTGCAATTTGCAGTTTTGTGTCCATGATCATTATGGAATTCACACCAGAGATCTAGGTTCTTCTTATTCGGGTTCGACCTCATATCTTTAGGCCATCAAACCTTATCACCTAAATTTGTTAACACTGAAATTAGTTCGGAGGTACTTACATTAAAGGTGGGATCCCCAATTCGCGCATTACCTCTAAGTCGTTGATCTTGATCCCTTCTGGATCTAGATGAGGATGAGCCCGCATCTCTGCTTGGTGGTCCATAATCTGACCTGGTGTTTTCGAACCTGTGATGAGTTTCACGTCCCGATGGTCCCAAGTAAGGATCGTACATGTTTTTACCTGATCTCCTGTCTGATTTTGAACGTCTGGATCTGGTATAATCTTCCTCTTTCGGACGAGCTATGTTATCTTCTTCTATTCGGAGTTTAGTACTATACCTGTTATAAACATCGTTCCACGTTGTAGCTGGGAATTCTGTCAAGCTTTCCTTGAGTCTTCTCGTGGCTTCTGAGCTTTTGTCATTTAGATTACTTGCGAATGCCATGGCTGCCCAATTATCAGGATCCCTTGGTAGTTTCATTCTTTCTCATTGAAACCTGTCTATAAATTCACGAAGTAGTTCCGTGTCTCCTTGTTTTATTTTAAAGATGTCCTCCATCCTTTTATCGACTTTTTGCGCAACGGAGTGTGCCTTTATGAAAGAATCTGCAAGCTTAGCAAAAAAATCAATAGATTTTTCAGGGAGAAGAGAATACCAGGTTAGCGCCCCATTCGTAAGTGTTTCTCCAAAATTTTAACTAGGGTCGACTCAATTTCTTGTTTTGTTAAGTCGTTACCCTTCACTCTGGTGGTAAAAGCAGTCACATGGTCGCGTGGGTCGGTTTTCCCATCATACTTAGGTACGTCAAGCATTTTAAACTTCTTTGGAATGGGTACGGCTGCTGCGCTTGGTCTCCAAGGTTGTTGAGAATATCTATCAACGTCAATGCCTTTGATAACAGGTGGTACTCCAGAAATTTGTTCGATTCGATCGTTTTGTTCCTTCACCTGTTTCTGCAAAGTTAGCAATAAAGTCTGTAATTCAAAGTTATTAGACATACCTGGTCTNAGGGGGTGGTGTCAGTGGTGCAGGTAATGCTGCCGGTAATCCCCTCGCAAATTCTTGCAAAGTTTGGAACACATACTCTGCAATCATTTGCTTTACCCGGTCTTGTTCCCCCATTTGATCATTATTATCATTGTTGTTATTGGATCTTTCTGGGGATTTTTCTCTTGAACCACGTGGGGTTCCTGAAGGCAATGGAACTGGGGTTCCATTACTTTGCTGGTTGTTATCGTTGGAGTTTGACATAGCTCAAAGGATATCGCTTGAAAAGCAAACAAAGATTATCAGATTCCCGGTAACGGAACCAATTTGTTTAACCAAAGAATTGGATTCTTTGCCCAAAGCTATTTTAAGAAGAACACGGGTTTCTGATAACCAAAGAATAAGATTATAATGGTAGGTAAACTCGTAAATGGAAAGCAGTAAGATACACAAAAATTAAGTATATTGCAATAGTCGTTCGAATATTTTTTTTCCTCCTCTTACAGGTTATATTTTTCTCCTTTATATAGGGAATTTCCTAATTTTCGGTCATTGAGCATTAATGACTAATTATGACTCTAATGTAACATTACAATGAATCAACCGTAACTGTTGCGTGAATGTTGTGTAACGTATGAATCTCTAATTTGAAGATCTCTGAATCAGCCCTTTATTCTGCCCAAATTCACTTTTGACTGTGTCTCTTCATTTTCTCAATCAAGTTGAGACTTCCGTAGCTAATTAACCCATGGGTGTGATTTCCCGTGCCTCTTTGCCTCATACCTCTTCATAGAGTTCCATCCAGCTGTCGTGTCTTCATTGTTCCACGTAGATTACTGAGTCATCAAGATTTATTACACGTGTGAAGCTCTTTTTTACCAATACAGTCCGTACTTATCTTCGAGAGGCTATAGGATGTTAGGAAACTACTCTTTATTCATCTCCTATTGTGTAGTTGATTGTATACTAAGTTTCTTTCTTTTATTCTCTCACAGATAGTGAGGACGTGCACAACAAACGTTCCATACCCGGGAGTAGCTACTCCTCCCGTTTCTAGAGGTCGAGGCAGAGGTCGAGGGAAGGCACCAGCCCGAGGTAGAGGATGAGGGCATCTTAGATATGTTGCAGTAGCACCACCAGCGGATCTAGTGGAGGATACCATCATTGAGGAGAAGGGCGAGGTGCCTGCCGCAGAGCCAGCCCCGATAGATTTCATGTCAGCACCGGGCTTTCAGTAGGTCATGGGTCGTATGCTGCGGTTCATGGACACCATGACTCATGCTGGTTTATTTCCAGCGGACCTAGCCACATCTCAGGTAGGAGGGGGAGCACAGACCCCTACTGCTCAGGCTCCTGGGCATGCAGCTGCCGTATATCATACCCCAGGCACTCTTTCCGTGGCCGAAGCCCAGCCAGTAGTAGCAGTTGTACCTGATCCTAGACCAGCTGCGGTCGGCGAGCCACATAAGCTTTTGGACAGATGGACTAAGATTCACCCTCCGGTATTTTGGGGTGAGCGACATGAGGATCCTCAGGACTTCCTTGACAGGTGTAGTGAAAGACTACACAACATGAGGATATTGGAGTCCCATAAGGTAGATTTCACTACTTTCCAGCTGGAGGGCAGGGCCCGTAGGTGGTGGTGGTCTTATCTTCTTGGCAGACCAGCGGGTTCTCCTCCTATGCCTTGGGATCAGTTTACACAACTTTTCTTGGACAGGTATATTCCACCCTCTCAAAGGGAAGAGTTGCGAGGTCAATTCGAGCAGCTCGAGTAGGGTCAGATGTCAGTGACCGATTATGAGGCAATTCTCTGAGTTATTTTGCCATGCTCCTATGATAATTTATATCGACACAGAGAGAGTGTGGAGATTTGTTGCGGCGTTAAACCCCACTATTCGGGCTAGTATGGCCCGGAAGGTTGAGATGGGAACTGATTATCAGCTAGTAGTGGAGATTGCTCGGAGGATTGAGGGCTAACGCCATAGGGGTAGAGGTCAGATGCAGTAGGACAAGAGGACCTAATTCTCTAGAGAGTTTAGGGGTGCCCCAGCCAGGGGCAGAGGTCAGTTTGGGAGGGGTGAGCCTAGTAGGCCCACATATTCAGCACCACCACCTCCTCGGGGTGCTCCGGCGCGACCCTATTTCAGCGCCATGCCAAAGAGTTCATACCGCCCACTAGTAGTCCAGGGTTCTCCTAGTGGGTATTCTGGACATTAGGGTCAGATTTCAAGGCAACAGTCTATGGTATTGAGGGGTTGTTATGAGTGTGTAGATTCGGGTCATATGAAGAGATTTTGCCCCAGACTTCGGGGCAAGGCAGTACAACAGGGTCATCAGCCGACGATTGCAACACCAGCCTCCCAACCGCCAAGATGTGACGGAAAAATAGGTAGGGTCCGTCCTAGAGGTGGAGGCCAGGTAGGGGAGGTCAGTCAACTATTGTTCAGTCAGGTGGAGGCCAGCCAGCTAGCACTCCAGCTAGATTCTATGCTTTTCGGCTAGACCAGATGTAGTGGCCTCAGATGCCATGATCACATGTATTATTTCTATCTGCAGTAGGGACGTTTCGGTATTATTTGATCCAGGGTCTACCTATTCATATATATCATCTCTATTTGCTCATTTCCTATATATTCCTCGTGAGTCCTTGGGTACTCCTATTTTTGTGTCCACTCTTGTGGGCAATTCTGTGGTTCTGGATCGGATCTATCAGTCCTGTGTGGTCACATTCTATGGTTACGAGACTAGATCAGACCTTCTGTTACTTGATATGACCGACTTTGAGGTCATCCTGGGCATGGAATGGTTATCTCCATATCACGCCATCCTTGATTGCCATGCCAAGACTGTTACCTTAGCAATGCCATAATTGCCTAGATTGGAGTGGAATGGTTCGTCTGTCAGTAAAGCTAGTTGGCTTATATCTTTCTGAAGGCTCGACATATGGTCAAGAAGGGTTTCTTGGCTTATCTATCCTATGTTCGGGATACTATCGCATAATCTCTGACGATTTATTCAGTGCCAGTAGTCCGGGAGTTCACCGATGTGTTTCCTTCTGACCTTCCAGGCATGCTGCCAGATCACGATATTGATTTCTATATTGACTTGGCTGCCTGTACCCAGACTATATCTATCCCACCATATCGTATGGCTCAAAAATAATTGAAGGAGTTGAAGGAGCATCTTGAGGATTTTCTAGCAAAGGGATTTGTCAGACCGAGTGTATCACCTTGGGTTGCACCAGTATTATTTGTGAAGAGGAAGGATAGGACTATGCAGATGTGCATTGATTACCGCCAGCTGAACAAAGTCACCATTAAGAACAAGTACCTTTTTTTTCATATTGATGATTTATTTGATCAACAACAGGGTGCTAGGGTGTTTTCTAAGATTGACTTGAGATCGGGGTACCGTCAGTTGAAGATTCGGGACTCAGATGTTCTGAAGACTGCCTTCCGTACTAGATATGTCCATTATGAGTTTATAGTGATGTCCTTCGGCTTGACTAATGCCCCAGAGGCATTTATGGACTTGATGAACAGGGTGTTCAGACCTTATATTGATTTCTTCATTGATGACATTTTGATTTACTCACGCAGCCTGGGGGAGCACAAGCAGCATTTGAGAGTAGTGCTCCAGACTTTGCGGGAACAGAAGTTGTATGCTAAGTTCTCCAAGTGTGAGTTTTGGTTAGATTCTGTGTCATTATTGGGACATGTTGTATCATGAAAGGTTATTAAGGTGGATCCCAATAAGATTGAGGCAATTCAGAGTTGGCCTCGTCCCACTGTGGCGACTAAGATCAGGAGTTTCTTGGGTTTAGCAGGTTACTATCACCAGTTTTTGGAGGGTTTTTCATCCATTGTAGCACTTTTGACTAGATTGACCAGAAGGGTGCTCAGTTTCGTTGGTTCGATGATTGCGAGGCGATATTTAAGAAGCTCAAGACAACCTTGACTATAGCACTAGTTCTATTGTTGCCTTCCGGTTCGGGGATGTATACTGTGTATTGCGACGCTTCACGCATTGGCTTAGGATGTGTATTGATGCAGGAGGGGAGAGTTACTGCATATTCTTCACGTCAGTTGAAGCCCCATGAGAAGAATTATCATGTGCACGATTTAGAGTTGGCCGCGATTGTTCATGCTCTTAAGATTTAGAGGCATTATTTATATGGGGTGTCTTGTGACGTCTACACTGGTCACCGCAGTTTGCAGCACTTGTTCAAGCAAACAGATGGCTTGAGTTACTGAATTACTATGACATAACTATTCTTTATCATTCAGGCAAGGCGAATTTAGACGCGGATGCCTTGAGTAGGAAGGCAGAGAGTATGGGTAGCTTGGCATTCATTTCAGCAAAGGAGAGGCCACTAGCTTTGGACATTCAGTCCTTGGATAACAGACTTGTGAGGTTGGATATTTCAGAGCCCAGCCGAGTTCTTGCACGTGTTGTTGCTCAGTCTTCATTATTGGGGCAGATCAAGGCCCAACAGTTTGATGATACGCACTTGGCAGTTCTCAGAGAGACGATACTACAGGGTGGTGCCAAAGAGGTTTCTATTGGTGAGGATGGTGTTCTGCGACTCCAGGGTCTATGTCTTCCTAATGTCGATGGCCTGAGAGAGAGGATACTAGAGGAGGCACATAGTTCTCGGTACTCAATTCATCCAGGTGCTACGAAGATGTATCGGGACTTAAGACAACATTATTGGTGGCGGCGGATGAAGAAACACATAGTTGAATATGTAGATAGATGCCTAAATGGCCAGCAGGTTAAGTATGAGCACCAAAGACCAGGAGGCCTACTCCAGCAGATGACTATACCCGAGTGGAAGTGGGAGCACATCGCTATGGACTTCGTAGTTGGGTTGCCGCGGACTTTGCAGAAGTTCGATGCAGTTTGGGTCATTGTTGACAGGTTGACCATGTCACGACCCAAAATCCATTAAGGTCGTGATGGCGCCGGACACCAATGTCGGGCAAGACAACACAAAATAGTTAAATTTAAATTTCCTATTCTAGCATTTGAAATCTTTATTACCTTTCATTTCATTACATAATAAGTGAATAAAAATCCGTTAAGTAAGTAACGATGGTTTAACAATCCATTTAAATAAAATACATCCAAACTCATCCCAGAATCCGGTGTCACAAGTGCATGAGCAAATATCTAAGAATTATACACGCATTACAATACTTGTCTGGAATACAAACTGGACAAGGAATTTAAAATAAAATACAATATATCTGAGGGAGAGTCTGCCGGTAGCAGGTCCTCTCCGGATGGTGCAGTTCGTCTAAGCCTCCAAGTCATCCACATCACTCGTCAAGAAGAGCCACTAGCTACGAATGTACCTGTGCAATAAAAATGCACAACAAGTGTAGCATAAGTACGAAAACAACGTATACTCAGTAAGTATCCCGCCTAACCTCGAATCGATAGTGACGAGAAGTCGAAATTTGACACTTGCTAGAGGGCAGTTTGATAAAATCAAGGGTGACACTAAGCATGGATATCGTAGGCAATTTAACAAGTAGCGACAGAAAATAACAACTTCTTTCACATTTAATATTCTTAAATCCTCGTCATTTCAGTTGACAATTTAAAATTTCCAGGCCAGTAATCAGGTAAAAATCACTGAAAATACGCAACAAATATCATGCGCAAGCAATACTGAGGGTCGAACGGCGCGAACAACCAATAATAAAATGTGCACTGCCGAAGGGTCGAACAGCTTGAACCATAGATTCATCTATTACCCTGCTTGCGAATCGATCATGTGACGCGGTCATATTTAAATAATAGAGTTACCCTCCTCGCGAATCATACATGCGACTCAGGTACTCATAAATATAGATATTCACACAATAAATTCACATTTTATCAGGAAAACAATTACTCTAGGAAGTGATAAAATTCTCTTTTAATGGACACGAAGATGGTATTTAACTCTTTTCTAGAAATTCATTTCCCAAGTTCGATAAAGTTTAAATATTATAAATTTATCAGTAAGGTTACAAGTACGGCAAATACAACATGCGTTATCAGGAAAACAATTATCCCAGGAAAAATCAATTCTCTTTCTAGATGATTAAGGAAAATAAACTTCAACCTTCTTAGGTATTCAGTTACTAATTTGATAATATCAACAGTCTAATATCATTAGCAAAATTACAAGTACAACAAGTAAAGCATGCTAGTGGGTCCTAGCCTACCCAGACACAAGCATAATAGTAGCTACGCGTGGACTCCCGTCACCTCGTGCGTACGTAGCCCCCCCAAAATAGTAGCACTTATTCAATTAGTTCACCTATGGGGACAATTCCCCCTCACAAGGTTAGAAAGGAGACTTACCTTGCTCTGAAGATTCATAACCGGCCTCCAAGCCCTTCCGATGGCCCAAATCAATGCACAACGCCCCAAAACTAGCCAAATAACGAGCAAACCAATGAAAATATACTCTAATACTTGTAACGATTCAAATTATATAAATTCCCATGTCCGCTCGAAAATTTCACCAAATTGACCTCGGGCCCATGTGCCCGGATTTTGAAATTTCTCGAAGATAAACTCTACCCATAGCCTTACTAACTCAAATATATAATTTACTCTAATTTTCATGCTCAAATTCGTGGGCAAATTCGTGGGCAAAATCCCAAAAATACAAATTCTAGGTTTTCTTCCAAATCCCATAATTTTCCACAAATTCCCACACTTAAATCCTTACCTAAACCATGTATTTAACTTTAAATGAATTGGAACAACTTACCTTTTGATGCTTGAAGAAAATCCTCCCTTGAAGCTCTCCACAATCGCCTACACTAAATGAAAATAGGAGAAGAATGGCCAAATTTTCCGTTTTTAAAACACTGCACTGCCTCCAGTCCTTCCGCACCTGTAGTGACTACACCCGTACCTGCGCCCAAACTCTCGCACCTGCGGCTTCCTCCTTCCGCAACCAGCTCAGCACCTGCGCTCTCTCATTCGCATCTGTGTCTTCGCAGGTGCAGAAAAAACCTTGCACCTGCGGCCCCCAGCCAACCCACCCCGTTTCCGCTTCTGCGACACTATAGCCGCACCTGCGGCCAAAATGACTTCAAAATAACCTACGGACCTCTAAATTCACTTCCGATCTCGCTCCCAACTCCAAAATTACCATACGGAGCTATTCCCAGACTCGGAATCCCAAACGAACATCAATAACACTGAAATGCATTTCAACCTAGACTTATGAAGTTTCTTCTAAAATGCTGACTTCTACAATATGCACCGAAACGCTCCCGGGTCGTCCAAAACTCGTTCCGAACATACGCCCAAGTGTGAAATCATCATACGAACCTGCTGGAACCTTCAAATCCTAATTCTGAGGTTGTTTACTCAAAATTCCAATCTTAGTCAATTCTTCCAACTTAAGGCTTCCGAAATGAGAATTTTCTTTCCAAATTGACTCCGAACTTCCCTAAATTCAACTCCGACCATGCCTACGAGTCATAATACCTGAAACGAAGCTGCTCATGGCCTCAAACCGCGAAATGACGCATTAGATATGAAAACGACTGGTCGGGTCGTTACATTCTCTCCCACTTAAACATGCATTCGTCCTCGAACGTGCCACGAACTGCTTTGGAATTGCCCAAATTCATTGTTTAACCCTTCGTGCACCTACCTGTGCTGCCACCACTCAGTTGAGCTCATTAGCTCAATCAAATATGACGACATCCTCCTTTATCCATACAATAAGCTCACCCAGCTCCAACACTCGGAAGTCTCTGCGAGGCCTGTTTCCAATATATGAACACCGTATCAACTACCACACGATGCACCAGAACATGACTACATACCTTTGCTGAATTAGCTCCATGCACTGCATAATTCATCATCTAACCACAATGACACTCCTTGAACCTTAATAGCCCAAATTCCACGAATCTGATGCTCCCAATGCACCTCAGGACACATATATAAGTCCTGTTATAACGCTTACGGTACCACAACAACGGAGGAGATGTATAGAAATTCACAACCAACGTCAGAGTCAACAAATCATTGAATCTCTCCCCCTGACTAGAATCATCACCTCATTATGAACCAAATGTTGGTAATTGTTCTTTAATATACTTCACATAATCTTATCGCACGGATCTCTGATCCAATAATCTCGTCTCTCCCAGTATGAACTGCTCAGGCAACAAATCACCCCAGACATGACCAACAGTCTCACATGATGCCACAATGGGCCAATAGGCCACAACTCGAACACGATACACAATCAAATGACTCAGGGAGGGACCACTCAACTCACGCAACTAATATGAACTTTCCTCAGAAAATAGGAAGTAAAACACAAGAAAATTTAAATATAGGGAACCTTACTCATCATCACACTGTTACTGCGTGCAGCCCGATCCAAATAACATACCCATGGCGGCATTCCACCCGATCCACACATAAAATTTACATAAGGAGATACACACCGAGCTAAATTGCTCATTACCACAAAATATCAAATATTGGTCACAAGCACGCTAAGTGCACAATACCATCCTAGGGAGACTGATAGAGCCATACGCTACAAAACTCAAACACAATTGAGGTGTGATATATAATATGAATCTCAAGAGCTATCCTGCTCACATAACATCATCATTACGCGGGAACTCAACACATAAGGAATGATCGAGTCGTTTCCCAACTCACACGGCATAACATAATATTACATGAGATGAACGAAGACAGAGCAACATCTGATGTTCTAATACCTTTCAATGAAAAGTGCTATACCGAAATGAACACACATGACTCATATGGACCCCATAATCATATTTAAATCCATGGACAAACATCGAGTCTGCCCTACTCGCACCGAACTAGGCTAATAGCTTTACCTGGGTCCATAATACACCACTTTTCTCATAACACACAAGAACAACCGTCATAGATGGAACAAACATCCCACAATCCACAACAAAATGAACTAAGCGCCCTCCAGGCATAAATTCTCAAATAAGCAATATTACACCTCTTCATACTTGGTCCAAATCTTCAATCCGTTAAGTGACTACATGTCACACTCATACGATCTTCCCGTGGTCATGCTCCCACGTCCTTCCACACAAGGTAACAAGTCTACACATCCATACCACCGACCATACTAACACTTTGAAACAATTCAAGAACTCATAACCAGGATGCAAAGCCTCTTTCACCAAACAACGATCTACAGTGATAGTGAAGACAACACCAACTTACTCTAAACATTCAAACCCCTTTTTCTTGCTCATCCGAGCTCATGACATCCTTGTTAACATCGAACCGCAACCTCGATCCTTACTTCTAGTTACATACTGCTTACCGCGCCTAACATGCCAATATGAGACAGCGCAAGAATTCCATCATAACTCCTGAACCACTAATAGGGTGAACACTTCATCATATAGAACCTTTTACCTACCTTAATTCAAGATAACCACCACACCACACGAGTGAATTCCTACAATCACAATACATGAAAATCCTTAAGTAGTAGTCTATGCCACCATAATCCTTCCGGGATCCGCCTACCCATGATAGACCATAATGCTTGAATGCTTCCATATAAAATCTATCACGGCGATCGACAAGACTCGCACATACCGTCACAAATCATATGCATAACTCAATCACGCTGAAGGAACTGATCACCGCCATACAGGTGCCAGTTTAATCATGGCTAACCAATCTATTTTCTTCCAATTTATCCTTTACTTAACTTAGAAGTAACAATAGCCTCATCCAAAAACATTGTGAACCCAAGTACACTCTCTTCTCGAGTGACTTTATATCACGATACCACACTGTCTCAAATCTCGCGGGTCATCTCATACCCTCCAATGCTACATCGCAAGTCGAAGATAACATGGAACACTCTGAGCCTCCTATCGCGGTCTGCTGCGAAAAGCCAAATTCTTAACCATGATATGGGCTTGAAACCCTTAAACACCGCATTATTAACCTTTTGAATTCATTGGAACCATTGTTGAGAGTCACCCACTCTAGCTTGGTCCCGAATATAATCAACCCTACGACTTCGCTGGCACCTGAACACCCATCTTGATAGAGCACCCGACTGAATCTCTTCCCTTGTAAATTACCTCTGTACTAAGCATAAATCCTGAATCTTTCCAAAGCCTAAACCTGATTCAATAAGGCCAAACTTTTCACACCTTTATCAAATCCCATGCTCAATTACTATTATACTCCTTTCCCCTTAGCTTCAATAACTTGCCAATACGCCGATAATCCGCAACCCCATGAGAATATAATCCTGCAATGCAGGCGGTGGGACTCTCCCACTTAGCCTGAAGTTACTCCTTGCACCACTCTGGACCCCACCGAAATTCTTTCTTTATTGCTGACATGATCTTGCTCAACCAACCCGTCAAGTTCTTCTAAATTCTCCTGTTAGCATTCCATGAATACTCAAATTCCCTCGCATCATTCACATATTCGGTATCCTACCGAATAGCCACTGGAATTCCTCGCAGAAACTTGCCAACCACACGACCGCTAACCTTCTCACATGAGATAACCCTCCTGCGGAAATTACCAACTGACACATTCCAACGATGTTGTACTGCACAATACCTGCGACATCAATACCCCATCCTACCCCCGTTCTTATTTACCAACTTTACCAGTTCGTCCGCTCCTCATGGACATCTACTAAATGCGCGACAATATCTTCTAACCCCAGCTATGTTGCATCCTTCTTCATATCAAACAACTCCTCTCTGTTGTATCCAATATTCTGCCTAAATAGTCAATATTTCAATTTAAGCCCGTGGACCCAATCACCATCCACTAAAATTCTCAAATTGCTCCAAACTTGTCCTCAAGATGTGCAGCTATCTTACCACAGAACTCATATGCTACACTGCCACTCTCCCACTTTGGTAAAAATCAACCCTTTAAGCAACTCCTCGACTTCCGGTTCTTACACCTGGCCTTCTAGAAATTTAGCCATCACCTGACACTTCCCACGTGTCTTTCCTCATCCCTTGCTGCCCAGCTGTTGCCTTAGGCCAATGACTATCTTTGTAGCACTTAAACTAGCAGATCACCACAACTTCAAACATTTCCGAAGATCATCTTTCTTGAGCCGCCCGCATTAGAAATACATATTCAGTCCTGAACCACTGCACACCACGATCTCTGACAATCGCTTCTTCAATATTACTTCACAACACTCTGACCCAATGAACCCGAAGAAACTATAACACCGGCGAACTTAACATATTCTATCCGATCAAAGACAACGATACCACATCACAGATGAAAGTTCTACCTTACTTGAAAACACCAAATCTTATTACTTTATCAACCCAAACTTGAACATTTATAGTTCAATTGCCTTTCCTCCGCCAGAAATCAACTACCGAAACCTCAGAATCACACTCTGGGAAGACCTCCTCTCAAGTCATTCACTGCCTCAACCTGTGGGCAAGCATCCCACCATCATATCAACACCGCGCGGTAATCAATCATAACCTCATAACCACCTGAGCATAGCCTCAAAGCTCTCCGAAATACAATTACTGAGCTGAAACAACATAATATCCTTCCACAAGGCAACGACAGTAGCCTCAACCAACTACGCATGGAAAAACATCACGCACCATTTCTGTTGTACCATTACCATTCCTCAAATTCCCGATTTATAGCAAGCGCTTCGCGACGTGTAAGATTGAATAGGAATAAACGTAAGCATAAGCCCTAAAGGGAATCAAACCACACGATGAGGAAATCAAAAAGGGAAGTACTCCTAACAGCCCTGTAGCCTCTCGAAGATAAGTACAGACGTCTTCGTAACGATCCGCAAGACTCTACTAGACTTGCTCATGACTCGTGAGACCTAAGGGAACCTAGTGCTCAAATACCACGTTGTCACGACCCGAAATCCATTAAGGTCGTGATGGCGCCAGACACCAATGTCGGGCAAGCCAACACAAAATAGTTAAATTTAAATTTCCTATTCTAGCGTTTGAAATCTTTATTACCTTTCATTTCATTACATAATAAGTGAATAAAAATCCGTTAAGTAAGTAACGATGGTTTAACAATCCATTTAAATAAAATACATCCCAAACTCATCCCAGAATCCAGTGTCACAAATGCATGAGCAAATATCTAAGAATTATACACGTACTACAATACTTGTCCGGAATACAAACTGGACAAGGAATTTAAAATAAAATACAATACATCTAAGGGAGACTGTGCCGGCTGGGGGTCGTCTCCGGATGGTGTAGCTTGTCTAAGTCTCCAAGTCAGCCACATCACCCGTCAAGCAGAGCCACTAGCTATGAATGTACCTGTGCAATAAAAATGCACAGCAAGTGTAGCATGAGTACGAAAATAACGTGTACTCAGTAAGTATCCCGGCTAACCTCGAATAGGTAGTGACGAGAGGTCGAATTTTGAACTTGCTAGAGGGCAGTTTGATAAAATCAAGGGTGACACTAAGCATGGATATCATAGGCAATTTAACAAGTAGCGACATGAAATAGCAACTTCTTTCACATTTAATATTCTTAAATCCTTGTCATTTCAGTTGACAATTTAAAATTTTCAGGCCAGTAATCAGGTAAAAATCACCGAAAATACGCAGCAAATATCATGCGTAAGCAATGCCGAGAGTTGAACGGCGCGAACCAACGATAATAAAATGTGCACTGCCGAATGATCGAATGGCTCGAACCATAGATGCATATATTACCCCGCTCGTGAATCGATCATACGACACGGTCATATATAAATAATAGAGTTACCCTTCTCGCGAATCATACATGTGACTCAGGTACTCATAAATACAGATATTCACATAATAAATTCACATTTTATCAGGAAAACAGTTACTCTAGGAAGTGATAAAATTCTCTTTTAATGGACACAAAGATGGTATTTAACTCCTTTCTGGAAATTCATTTTCCAAGTTCGATAAGGTTTAAATATTATAAATTTATCATTAAGGTTACAAGTACGGCAAATACAACATGCGTTATCAGGAAAACAATTATCCCAGGAAAAATCAATTCTCTTTCTAGATGATTAAGGAAAATAAACTTCAACCTTCTTAGGTATTCAGTTACTAATTCGATAATATCAACATTCTAATTTCATTAGCAAAATTACAAGTACAACAAGTAAGGCATGCTAGTGGGTGCTAGCCTACCCAAACACAAGCATAATAGTAGCTACGCACGGACTCCCGTCACCTCGTGCGTACGTAGCCCCACAAAAATAGTATCACTTATTCAATTAGTTCACCTATGGGGATAATTCCCACTCACAAGGTTAGAAAGGAGACTTACCTCGCTCCGGAGATTCATAACCGGCCTCCAAGCCCTTCCGATGACCCAAATCAATGCACAACAACGCCCCAATACTAGCCAAATAACGGGCAAACCAATGAAAATATACTCTAATACTTGTAAAAATTCAAATTATATAAATTCCCATCTCCGCTCAAAAAGTTGACCAAATTGCCCCCGGGACCACGTGCCTGGATTTCAAAATTTCTCGAAGATAAACTCTACCCATAGCCTTACTAACTCAAATATATAATTTACTCTAATTTTCATGCTCAAATTTGTGGGCAAATTCGTGGGCAAAATCCCAAAAATACAAATTCTAGGTTTTCTTCCAAATCCCATAATTTTCCACAAATTCCCACACTTAAATCTGTACCTAAACCATGTATTTAACTTGAAATGAATTGGAACAACTTACCTTGTGATGCTTGAAGAAAACCCCCCCTTGACTCTCTCCACAATCGCCCACACCAAATGAAAATAGGAGAAGAATAGCCAAATTTCTCGATTTTAAAACACTGCATTGCCTCCAGTCCTTCCGCACCTGCGGTGATTACGCTCGCACCTGCGCGCCCGCAGGTGTGCCCAAATTCTCGCACTTGCGGCTTCCTCCTTCCCCAGTAGTCTCCACACCTGCGCTCTCTCGTCTGTATCTGCGCCTTCGCAGGTGCGGAAAAAACCTCGCACCTGCGGCCCCCAGCCAAGTCACCCCTTTTTTGCTTCTGCGACACCATAGCCGCAACTGTGATGCCGCACCTGCGGCCAAAACCTCGTAGGTGTGGTCACACCAGATGACAGCAGCCTCAGCTTTCTCTCAATTCCAAATTTGATCCGTTAACCACCCGAGGCCCCCGGGGCCCTGTCCAATTACACCAACATGTTCCAAAACATAATGCGGGCCTGCCTGTCACGACCTAAATCTCCCTCTGTTGGGTATCGTGATAGCACTTTGTCTTAGGGACTAGGTAAGCCTAACATTTCCACTGAACAACAACAATAATAAAGGAATTATAACAGTCTCGATATAGAAATATTGACAGAGTTAAAAATTTCTCAAAACCCGGTAAATACAAGTCATAAGCTCTACGACATCTTTCAACCGAATCTAAATACAACTGTCTAGAATTAATAAGTACAATTGACATAAACAGGAAGGTGACTCCGAAGCCTGCGAATGCAGCAGCAGGTTTACTTTGAGTCTCCTCATCAACGATCCATGCAGCTAACAACAACAATAACCTGGATCTGCACACAAAAATGCACAGAAGTGTAGTATGAGCACACCACGACGGTGCCCAGTAAGTATCAAGACTAACCTCGGCGAAGTAGTGACGAGGACTAGTCAAGACATCACTGGTCTAATAAGTAAAAAGACATAAATGTACCAATGACCGAAACATAATATCTATCTAAAGATTTTTCGATATAATTAACGGTACGATCGAATAATATGAAAGAAAAATTCAATTATTACGATCAACATGCAGCATAATAGAAATAAGCAAAAGAGAATGGAAAGAATGCAAACCAGATATCGGGAATCACAACCCAATAAAAACACTAGCAACTTAGTATTGCATCAATTTATTCACGTCAGGCCTTAGCCAATAAACTCAATAGTGCTGGTCAAACCTTCGAGTGAAAACCTTTAAATCGTGAGTTTATTTCGAAAGCTTTTAAAGATATAATCCTTTCGGAATAGAGGAATTTCTTCTTTGAAACATACTTTCTCTGAATGTATATTTATATATTTTTTTATAAAGAGAAATCTTTAAAACATAGTCCCTTGAAAATATGTGGTGTTCAAATATACTTTCCCAAATACTTCTCTTTCAAATATCATTTTTCAGCAAGACAAATACTTTTCAAATATACTTTCGAAATAGAAGTCCTTCAAACATAACTTTTCCTGGAGATAATTTATTTTCAGCTATACTTTTCAATATATATATATATATATATATATATATATATATATATATATATATGTCTTTCGATCCAAATCTCTTTTATGATAAAACCACCGGAACTCAGTCCACAACTCAGAATTTGTCATGCAATGCAGTACAGGGGGAAAGCTCCCGGAATCTCGTCCGTAGTCCCAATTTAAATATGCGATGCAGTACAGGGGGAAATCTCCCAAATCTCCGCCCGTAGTCCTAATTTAAATATGCAATGCAGTATAGGGGGAAAGCTCCCGGATCTCTGTCTGTAGTCCCAATTTAAATATGCAATGCAGTACAGGGGGAAAGCTCCCGGATCTCTGTCTGTAGTCCCAATTTAAATATGCAATGCAGTACAGGGGGAAAGATCCTGGAACTCGGTCCGTAGTCCCAATTTAAATATGCAACGCATAACAGGGGGAAGCTCCCGGATCTCGGTCCGTAGTCCCAATTTAAATATGCAATGCAGCCACTGAGGAAAACAACCAGAATGCGACAGAAATAACATATATTGCCACAACCGGTGCAAAATCAAACAGACCGAATGCAAAGTGCGATGAGCAAATCAATACAAAGACTTAAATCACAAAAAGGGTAAAAACTCACTCATAAGAAGTAGCCACTGAAAGGAATGCCAAGCACAAAGAGAAGTAGCATATCGAGGGGAAAACAAGGCAAATATAGCAATGATTCTATATATTCAAGTTCGCAACAAGGAAACCAAATCATCCCGCCAAGGGAATCAGCTATAACCAATCTCACTTAGACAATTACCTTCACCGAATAAACTCAGCTTGAATAATGCTCAGTAAATAGGAAGCATCAAAGAATTACCATCAACATGGGCAGTCATCAATTAAACCTAAGTAGTACTTAAGGGAAAATCATTTAAATCACAATGTACGACTCACGGGCATGCTTGACACCAACGTATAGATATTCCAATTACTTGTTAGACAATTATAGGGTGAGATTATACTAGTTTTAGTCAAATAGGCAGTGTATGAAGAAAGATCTAGTATAACGGTAGGAAAGGAAAAGTTTTCACTTAAGTCAATTAAGATCAAATAAGAAATAAGGAATGCTAGGCAAGTACTTCTAATTTGAGCAGGAAGAGATGAAACTAGAAATCAGGAATTCAGATATAACAATTTCAATTCATACACGGGGAACATAAGGACCTAAAATCCCTAAAAGGGCAATCTAATTGCAAATAAGTCCGAGTACGCACTCGTCACCTCGCGTACGCGGACTACAATCAACATAGAAGACTCAATCCTAAAGGGTAGTTCCCCCACACAAGGTTAGGCAAGATACTTACCTCAAAGACGACAACCCGGTGCTCAAAAATAGACTTCTCGGGCGGGAAGGCCTCCGGACGGCTCAAAATCAACTAAAACAACTTCAAAATACATATAAAACGTATAAGGAACTATTCCGAATAATAAAGTCTCAATCTTTACAATATTATAAAAATCGACCCAAAAGTCGACCCCCGGGCCCGCACCTCGGAACCTGACAAATTTTACAAAAACAGATTACCCATTCCGGTACAAGTTCAACCATACTAAATTTATCAAATTCCGATACCATTTGGCCCTTCAAATCATGATTTTTCATTTTAGAAATTTTCTTTCAAAACCCACAATTCTCTCAACCCAAAACACAATTTAAATGATAAAAACAAGAACTAATTCATGAAATATAATCAATTCTAGTGGAAAAACACTTACCCATTCGATTTGTGTGAAAAAACCTAAAGAATCGCCCAAAATCGAGTTTTAGAAGTCAAAATATGTTTAAAATGGTGAAACCTCCGATTTTGGAAACTTATATTCTGCCCAGGTGCTTAAAGCATCACAATCGCGTGAAATTATTTGCGATCGCGTAGCGGAAAAATATCACTGGTCAAAATGACTTATGCGATCGCGAAGGTACCTATATGATTGCATAGGAGGAATTATCTGTTGGCCCAATCGTCACACTACGCGATCGTGAAGCACGGAATGCGAACACGTAGAAGGGAGTAATCTGATGCTCAAAAGTGGAAATCACTGTGCGAACGCGAAGAAGGAAAATGTGGGCTTCCCCGATCGCGAATATAGCTATGTAATCGCAGTGAAGGAAAAACTAGGGGGTCCGAAGCAGCACTATGCGATCATGACCTCATCTATGCAATCGCATAGAAGGAAACCAGATGACAGGAATCAACAGTTCAAAAGTAGGGAAAATTGACCCGAACCCCATCCGACTCTCATCCGAGGCCCCCGGGACCCCATCTAAATGCACGAACAAGTCTTATAACCTAACACAGACTCGCTCGAGGTTTCAAACCACATAAAACAACACTAAAACGATGAATTAAACATAAAAAAATCAATGAAATTCCTCAAAACTTCTATAAACATTAAGTTTTGCATTTAAGTCTGAATCACGTCAAACTAAGTCCGTTTCTTACCAAATTTCACAGATAACACATATAAGTCATATCGAACCTATATCGGGCTTCGGAACCATGATACGGGCCCGATATCACAAGTTTCACCTCAAATTTCGTTTTCAAAAACCTTTATACTTTTCAGAAAACAATTTTTTTTAAAAATTCATTTCTCGGACTTGGGACCTCGGAATTCGATTCCGGGCATACGCCCAAGTCTCATATTTTTCTACGAACCCTTCGGGACCGTCAAATTACGGGTCCGGGTCCGTTTACCAAAAACGTTGACCGAAGTCAACTTTATTCAAATTTCTGATACAAAATTATCAATTTTATCAGTTTTTTCACATAAAGGCTTCCCGGCTACACGCTCGGGATGCGCATGCAAATCGAGGTGAGATAGAAGGAGGTTTTCACGATCTCGAAACACAGAATTAGCTAGAAGTGTACGGGATGACCTTTTAGGTCATCACACTGCCCGAGGTCTTAAATCACATCAAATAACATCGAAACAATGGATCGCATCACAATTCAATCTTTATGAACTTTGAAATTTCCAACTTCTACATTCGATGCCTATACTTATCAAATAATGTCCGATTGACCCCAAACTTTGCACACAAGTCACATTCAACATTACGGACCTGCTCCAACTTTCGGAATCATATTCCGACCCCGATATCAAAATTTCCACTTCTGGTCGGTTTTCTCAAGAACCTTCAAATCTCTATCTTTAGCTAAATGACTTCAAAATAACCTACAGAACTCCGAATCTACTTCCGATCGCGCTCCCAAATCTAGAATCACCATACATAGCTATTCCCAAACTCGAAATCCCAAAAACGGACATCAATACCTCTGAAATGCACTTCAACCCAGACTTATGAAGTTTCTTCTAAAATGCTGACTTCTACAATATACGCCGAAACGCTCCCGGGTCGTCCAACACCCGTTCCGAACATACGCCCAAGTCTGATATCATCATACGAACTTGCTGGAACCTTCAAATCCTGATTCTGAGGTCGTTTACTCAAAATTCCAACCTTAGTCAATTCTTCCAACTTAAGGCTTCCGAAATGAGAATTTTCTTTTCAAATTGACTATGAACTTCCCGAAATTCAACTCCGACCATGCCTACGAGTCATAATACCTGAAACGAAGCTACTCATAGCCTCAAACCACCAAACGACACGTTAGATCTCAAAATGACCGGTCGGGTCTCGTTACAGACCAAGTCGACACACTTCATTCCAGTTGCCACTACTTATACTTCAGAGAGGTTGGCCCAGATTTATATTCGGGAGAAAGTTTGGTTACACACTGTGCCTATTTCCATCATATAAGATAGAGGCCCTCAGTTCACTTCGCATTTTTGGAGAGCCGTTCAGGGTGAGTTGGGGACCCGTGTGGAGCTCAGCATAACATTTCATCCTCAGACCGACAGAAAGTCAGAGTGGACAATTCAGATCTTGTAGGATATGCTCAGAGCATGTGTGATTGACTTTGGGGGACAGTGGGATCAGTTCTTTCCTTTGGCCGAGTTTGCGTACAACAACAGTTATTAGTCCAGCATCGAGATGGCTCCATTGAGGCTTTATATGGTCGGCGGTGTCGTTCTCCCATCGGGTGGTTTGAGCCCGGCGAGGCTAAGTTATATGGTACTGAATTGGTGAAGGATACCTTGGAAAAGGTAAAGTTGATTAAGGAGCGACTTCGCACAGCATAGTCCAGACAGAAGAGTTACGAGGATCAGAAGGCGCGTGATGTGTCATTTATGGTAGGCGATAAGGTTCTCTTAAAGGTCTCGACGATGAAGGGTATTATGAGATTCGGGAAGAAGGGCAAGATGAGCCTCAGGTTTATAGGCCCATTTGAGGTGTTGAGGCGAGTTGGGGAGGTTGCTTATGAGCTTGCTTTACCTCCATCCTATCAGGGGTTCATCAGGTTTTTGTGTGACTATGCTCCGGAGGTATCACGTTGGCCTATCACATGTGTTAGACTTCAGCACTATTCGGCTAGATGAGATCTTGGGTTAAGAGAAGGAGGCATTTTCTATTGTTGCTAGGCAGGATCGCCAGTTGAGGTCTAAGAGGATTTCTGCGGTGAAGGTCCAGTGGAGGGGCCAACCAGTTGAGGAGGCGACCTGGGAGTCTGAGGAGGACATAAGGAGAATATATACACTTATTCGGCACTTCAAGCATGATTCTAAGCTCGTTCGAGGACGAACATTTTCTTAAGAGGTGGAGAATGTAACGAACTGATCGGTCGTTTTGATTTCTAGAACCCTGTTCCCCTAAATAAGACTTCTCATACATGCTTTTACTGTTTTATGACTTGCGGGGATGGTTAGTTCGGGATTTGGAAGGGTACGGGTGGAAATCAAAGCACTTGGTTCCTTAAGGTTGGCTTAAAAGGCCAAGTTTGACTTCGGTCAACATTTTGAGTAAACAACCTCGGAATCGAGATTTGACGGTCCCAATAGGTTTTTATGATGATTTAGGACTTGAGCGTATGTTCGGATTGATTTTTGGATGAACCGGGAGCGTTTCGGCGCCTAATATCAAAAGTTGATTCTTGAAGTTCTTTAAATTTGGTTTGGAGTGGGTTTTGGTGATATCAAGGTCCAAATATAAATCTAAGATCGAGAATAGTTCTGTAATGTCATTTTATACTTGCACACAAAATTTGGTGTCATTCCGAATAGTTTAAGTACGTTTTGGCGCAATGGAAGTGAAGTGAAGAACTTGAAGTTCCTAAGTTTGATTCAATTGGTTTTGGGGTGCGATTCTTAGTTTTAATGTTGTTTCGTGCGTTCTGAGAGTTCGAATGATTCCAAACTTGTTGGTATGTTTGGACGAGGCCTCAGGGTCCCCGGGTGCCATTCGGACGATGCGCGAGTTGAGTTTGAAACTCAATAGGGCTGCTGGTGCACCAGTTTTGATGTGCCCGCACCTGCGAGCCAAGCCCATCAGATGCGGTCCAAGGAGGGCAGCCCAGGTTCCGCAGATGCGGCCCCTTTTCCGCAGAAGCGGGATTGCACAAGCGGGAGCCCGTCCACATAAGCGACCCCAGCTAGCCCATCCAATTTCCATAGAAGTGGACCCTTGTCCGCAAAAGCGGGACCACAGGTGTGGCCTAGGCACCGCAAGTGCGAAATCGCTGGAGGCCGTGAGGTTCATTTAATACGGGACTTAAGCTATTTTCACTCATTATCTCTCACTCTTTGGGCCATTCTTGGAGCTTCTTGAGAGGGAGATTTACCTAGATTTTGGAGGTAATAATTCCTACCTAATGTGAGTTTAATACATAGATTATGGGTATATTTCAACATAAAAATTGGTAGAAATCATGAGTTTAGATGAAAAACCTAGAGTTTAATAAAAATGAGATTTTTCCACGAAATTGACCATGAAACTTAGTGCAAAACGTATATTTATGTTCCTTAGGTCGTGGGTAACAACTTCTTTCAAAAGTTTCCGGAATCCGGAAACGTGGGCCCGGGGGTGAATTTTAGAAATCTTGCAATTTTGGTTGGGTAATTATTTTTGTAGTGGAGATATGAACTTTTGAGCATAGATAAACTAATTTATGTAATGTTTGACTAGTTTCGAGTCATTTGAAATCAAATTTGGAGGTTTGAGTGCATTCTTGAATTTGGAAGTAAGCGTTGAGACGAGGTAAGTCTCTTTTCTAACCTTGTAAGAGGGAATTTACTCCATAGGTGAAATTGATTATGTGTATTTTTATATGTGGGAGGCTACGTACGCACGAAGTGACGAGAGTCCGTACATAGGAACTATTCTTGTTTATGTCCAAGTAGTTTTAGGTTTACACCATGCTTTGTAGACACCGTTACTTTTTTGTATGCTAATTGTGTAAATGGAACTAAGTTGAGGATTGTTAAGAGTTTAAAGGCCTCAAGTTGAATTGTCTTATTTTTAAAAAGAATCAAGAAAAGGGTTATGAATTATTGATAAAAATTATATTTGACCGCGTCGCAAGTATATTTCTTTACACTACTCTCATGGGAGCGGGTCGTTCACCTTGGCAGGTTAATAGATGCATGTATGGTTAACATTGTTCGACTCTCGGCAGTGCACAGTTTATATTTATGTTGGATCGGGCCGAACATCCTCGATGGTATTGTGTGTGATATTAGAACTGAAAGTCCCTTTTTATAATTGGTATAAATACATTGTCTGAGAGATCATTTGTTTTAAATGAAGGAAACGTTTTGGGTTCTTAAATATGTTGAAGAATTGTTTGGTTAGTTCCTGTTCTGAGTGTTATTGTTATCTTTACATACTCTGTTTAGTTAGAATTTCATATTTTCGTATTGTTGGCCCTTAGTAAGTGTCAGAGTCGACTCCTCGTCACTAATTCTTCAAGGTTAGACTGGATACTTACTGGGTATATATTATTTTATGTACTTACTCTACACTTCTGCACTTAACTGTACAGGATTTGAGGTAGGTGCATATGGATACGCATCTGGCATGCATCCCTAACTTGATTCGAGATTCTACAGTGAGCTGTCCCTTTCTGAGCCGTCCAGCAACATTCCCGAATCTTCCTTTTATTTTGGTTCTTTTCTAATCTTTTTCATATGGTAGGATAGACATTCTTTTGTATAATCTACTAAGTTTCCCGTATACTTGTGACACTAGATCTTCGCATGTATTAGTAGACTTATGGATTTTGGGTTTTATCTGTCTAATTATGACTATTTCTACTAGTTTCACCTATTAATTTAAATCGGTATCGTATTAAATCTTCTAAGTTAAGGAACAATCACTATACAGAAAATCAGTAAAAAATGGAAATGTTATTAAGTTATTCGTTGTCAGCTTGTCTAGCAATGGTGCTGGACACATCACGGCCTAATGTGAAATTGGGTCGTGACACAAAGTTAATAATAGATAATTTAGTTGCCCTAACTCACCTTTTAATATAGTTAGTGGTGACTCTTCAGTTTATAATTAATTCAGGAATCACCAATATGTTATACTCTAATTCAACTCATGTCTGATTCTTGTGTATAGCATGGTTGTTTTTCTTAAATTATTTTGGAGCAATCTTTACCAATCTAATGTTTTTATTGCGTGTGAGCATGTGATTTTTCACCCACTAAATGCTCCTACAAAATTTGATAAATAAATTAATAGATTTTTGTTGAATTTCAGTGTTTATTTGTGAATTATTTGCATTGCATGAGCATAGTTCATCTTTTAAAAATTTATAAAGTGATAAATAACAATAAAACATTTTTAAAACTTTCATTATTTGACATAATTGGGGTTTTGATAATTAGTTGCATAATCTAATCATTTTTTCTAAGAAAATTACAAAATTGGTTCTTTAAATAATTATGGGTACTAAACTAATGGTTTTACTTTTAATTAACTCATTAATTAACATATAATTAAATGAAATCAGTTTAAGACTGATTAGTACATTATTAGAGTTTATTTAGGTAATTAATTAACCTAAGTATCTTTTAAAAAAAAAGGGGAGACTAAATTCAGACCTGGGCTTGAAATCACCCAGGCCCAATCTGCCTCTACAAACAACCCAGGCCCAAACCCCCTTACCCGGCCTGCGCAAACCCAGTACCCAAAACAACGACGTTTAAGAGGCGCTAAATCTCAGCCGTTGATCTTTCCAGATCCAACGGCTGAGAACTACCCAATCCCTAACTATATAAATGTCCAAAATAAACCCTACCCCCCATTCACTTAGAAAGTCTAACCCCTCCCTCCCCTTCGTCCGTCTCTCTCTCTCTCTTCTCTCTAAAAGAAACCCTAGCCGCCCCCAGGATCCCACCGCCTTCCGGCCACCAGAACTCGACCAAATACCATCAAATTCTTACCAGATGATCCTCTCTTCATCCTCAACCCCGTTCTGTTGTTAGCTTCTTAAGAAAACCACCCAAATTCTTTCAATTTCAGATCTGAAAACAGAAACCCTAGCTTTCCCCCTACCCATCGACTTGAAGACATTTAATAGCTCCTACCTACATGGATCGATAGCTCTCGTTGAGGGCTATTGATTCATGTGGGTTGAAGTTATTTTCAAACCCCGCCGGAGTCCGGCAAGGTCCGGCGACATCTATTGTTTCCGGCCAAACCCTTTAACGGGTATTTCCTTTTCCCTTTTTATATTTATTGTTTATTTTTCTGTCTCTTTGCTGATAGTATGAAACCATGAACATGTTCATCACTATTTTGGCATCACTAATTTGATTCGGGTCCAAACACACTGTATAATAATTATGCTTAGTTAGTGTGCATTTAGTAATATACATGATTTGCATTAGGTTATTTTTTTATCACCATTTTTCTGTGCATATATGATTGTATCTGCCTCTGTTCTTCCTTGTTTGTTCCATTTTTCTTTGACTCATCTAGATTTTGATCATTGTTATCATGCACATGCCGGTTAGTTTAACATTTTGGAATGAAAATCGTTTGTTAGAGTTAGTTGTCCTATTAATTAGTTCTTTAGCCTTTGATAATAGTTTAGTTATTAATCATCGATCAATTATGTTTCCCTTTTTATTGCGCTTGAATTATTTGAATTTTTTTTCTTTAATCCATTTCTGATTGTCAAACTGATTTGTTAGCTCGTCTATTATGATTTTAGCCTATGTCTCTCAGTGTTGGTCATTTCTTGAGATCACTTGATTAAGTAAAGAATAATTGGGGGACTGATTTGGTTAAGTTAATGAAAGAACTAGTCACATTTAGATTGAATTAAACCTAAAATCAGTGAACCTAAGTTTAAAAGACTAAATTGACTGACTTAAGCTAATTAACAAGTCATTAAAACTAGAATTAGTACCTAATAGTGAAATTAACCTAAACTTAGGTAACTAGTGAGTATGGTTGGAAACCAAGTCTAGGAACCTAATTATTAACCTAACTAACTTTCTTTAATCAAACTAAGATCCTAGAATGATCAAAATAGGTTAAAAG
Organism: Nicotiana knightiana; assembly: GCA_005239525.1. Taxonomy (NCBI): domain Eukaryota; kingdom Viridiplantae; phylum Streptophyta; class Magnoliopsida; order Solanales; family Solanaceae; genus Nicotiana; species Nicotiana knightiana. The sequence goes on from ML369593.1 coordinate 89,067, forward strand.
TTCAGTTTTATAGAATTAATCACTCAATTGACTAAGAGTTAATAGATAAGCCTAATTACACCTAATGAAATTGTTTAAACCAATTAGTTCAATTAACTACTGATTTTAATTCAAATGGTAGTCAATTTGAGTTAAATTAATTTGGGCAATAAGAAATTAGTCACACTTAACTAGTAGACCTAATTTTAAAAATCATCTAACAACATAGTCGATCTAAGTCCTAGATAACTAGTTAAGATCAATTATTCAATTAATTAAGTTTAAGAACAAATGATTCACTCAGTCTCACCCTTAAGTAATTTCAACTTCTAGTAAAAAACTTAAACCAATTTCATTAGCACTAGTACTGATTTGAAATATTAAGTTAATCAACCTACTAACTTAACATTATTCCCTGATTACTAAAGAGTAATTCTAGGATGTCCTAAGGGTTAGTATAGGATTTTAATTGAGGAATCTTGGGTGTAACAACCCAAGAACCTTCTAGAATAAGAAAATATCAAGAAATCAGATATTTTAAGGTTAAAATAGCAATTTCAAAAGGGGAATAAGGGTTGGAATGTTCTGAAAATAGGCAGCTGTCCCTAAAAGGATAAGGGTGACAGCTGCATTGGTACTATTTCTAGCTTATTGGATAAGGAATATGCTGAGCATATCCTATCCCAAATGCCCCTATATATACACACACTTTTTACCACTAGAGGAGATTTTTTTGGACTCTTCTTTTAACCTTTTTTTTGGACTGGAAAATACAACTCTTTTGACTACTAAAAGACTTGAAAAACAGAAACAGAAAGGGATTGCAGTTAGGAGTGTGAAAACAATCTGAACTTAGTTTGTCTTGTAGCTGTGGTTTTCTTTCCTAAAGGACCTGGTTTTGTTGTTGTCTTTATTCAATCGTTTGGTATTCAAAATCATCCTTTTCTGGATTTCGTTACTGTGGGTTTCTTGCTGTTCGTGGGTGCTGTTTGTGGCTGCTGGATTTTTCTTCTTCTTGCTGATTTCCATCTTCCTGACCTTTATTTGGTCAGGTTCCTTTTGTTATCTTGCTCTTAAAGGTATGTAAGCTGAGTTTGTTTTATGAAATATAAAGATCTGAAATCCACTATCTTTCCTCCATGAATCTGTATTTTTATTTGCTTAAACCTATTCATGTATAAACTTATGTGACAAAGATGTGAGGCATGTATATAGAGTATTACATTATGTTTGTTTAGTTTCTAATCTCTGAACTTCATATAAGTCTTCTTCAATTTAAAACTGTCTTTATATTATTATTTAATCGAGGGGTTGTTGGAAAACAACATCAAAGGGTAATGAACTTAACCTCTAATGGTTAAGTTCATCCTATAAAGATGCTTAAATATTGGTCTGGTTCAGGCCTTATAAATCTAGATATTATTATGAAACAACACTACGGTAGATGAATTTGACCCTCTATAATGGTCAAATTCACCCTATATTAGGTGTTTAAATAGTACCTTATCACCCTTTAAGGGTACAAAAAATGGGTAATCAACAGGGGCTTCAGAGTAGGGAATATGAACCCTTCAAATGGTTAGATTCACCCTCTCAAAAAATGCCAAAAAATCAAAATCACAGAACAATTATGAGATGAATGGACCTTTATGGAGTTGAATCTGACCCCTTTCTATGGTTAGATTCAGTCCATAAAAGGCAAGAACCTACTCTGTCAAAAATGGTGTAAGAACATCATCAAGGTTGAGTCAAACCTCCTTTATGGTATGAATCATCCTGTGAATGCTTAAAAGGCTATTGGTACTACTGTCCAAATAGCAATTTTGGACTTATAATTAAGATGCTCTTATTTGTGTCCTCTTGGTCATTAAAGAGACTCAGTAAGTAAGTATCCATGGAGATCTAAACTTGGCTTAATGTTGGCATGGTGGGATTAAAAGTTTGACCTTTTTCATGGTCAGATTCACCCCATAAAAGTGTTTAAATATTGGTCTTAGGCCACATATGCTTAGATGTATTGTCAAACAACACTAAAGGAATCAAATCTGACCCTTATAATGGTCAGATTCATTCCTTGGAGTGTACATAGGAATTCATGCTATTTGGGTTTAAAAACAGTGATGAAATACAAGTTATTTTTTTCAAAGTTTCGAAGTACTGCTAGCTCGCACATGAGTAACAGCTGATGTTTCATTCTTTTTTTTAGCATTATTCATTTGTTATTTTTTTTTTGGGAAATTGTATTTCATAGTAAATAGCCAAGTAATTGTCTCTACATATTTTAAGGTTTGTAAATATGGACTGGACATTCTAAATTAGCATATAGCTTTATTTCCCTATTTTCTTATTAATGTGAAATTCTCTCAAAACTGACCCAATTTACTGAAAATGGCCCAATACAGTTCTCTTTTCCTCAAAACCCCCCTGTGATCTATTTTAAAATTGTTTAATTCACCCCTGCTGAAATTCGAAACATAGAAATATAGATTTTTCGATTTAAAGGCATTTCACATGAGTTTGTATTCAGATTAGTGTCCTTGTAAACACTTACTATGGTTCTGAAAAATAATCGTTCTAGATTCCATGACTTTCGAAAAATATACAAAACAGGAATGTGTGATCCAAAACGTTTTTGATTCATCTCATATCTTTCAAACTTTCTGAATTCGCAACAATAAATGTATAAACGCTATCAAACAATACTCAATACTNCAAGAGTGAGGTAGAATAGAGAATTTACCCTATTTTGAAAAATCGTCGTGTTTATCCCGAAACGCTGCCAAAATTTCTAAAAAATAAAATATACATATATAAAACAAAATGAGTGGGTGTATATTTTTAGTTAATCAAGATTTTTTCCCGAACTACGCTTTGTTTGATTCTCATTGGTGTGAGATACGTAGGCAACTCTCATCGGGTCCAACTCCATTTTTCAAAATCAAACAAATATAGCCTTAAATAAAATTAGGTGACGCCATTATAGCCTAATCGCCCAAGTGGGGCACCGAAAGGCCATTTTGCAAGAATGGCCACCTGTGTTTTGTCTTTAAATTTTGACCCAATTCGCGAACGCGGCCTTAAAATGCCGTATTTGCAAAGGTGGTCCATTTTCTTTAAACCCTTTGCCCAAAATGACACTTTTCGAAAAAATTTATGTGGTCTTAATAATAATAAAAAAAGAATGAATGTGCAGGATGAATACAGTTGAAAACATCCCCTTCAAAGCAGTCGAGGAAATCCCTCTGGGACTCCATATGTGGTGGAACAACTTGGGGGAGACCAGTAGAAAGTCTGTTATACAAGCTTTAGAGGGACTTACTGTCCTTTTAAAGATCAAGCCGAGGTTGGACATCGTCGAGGCTCTAGTACCGTTCTGGGATCCCGCCCACAATGTATTCCACTTTTTGGACTTTGAATTAACACCCACGCTGGAGGAAATAGCGGGGTATGCTGGTCTCAATGACAATCTCAAAAGTCGATACCCAGTAGCGCCCAGGGCGGTGACTCCCCACAAGTTTTTGGATCTATTGAACATTAGCCGGGACGTCCAAGACCCACATTTGTCCGAAGGCTTTTGCACTTTCTACTTTCTTTACAGACGTTATGGAGATCCCCAGGGTTATGAGGCTAACAACACTGGTCTAACTCACAAAGATCAGACTAAATGGGAAGCCCTTCGGGGGCTAGCTTTTGTGGTAGCATTCTTGGGCACCTTGATCTTCCCAAGAAGCGACGGATGCATAGACATCGGACTTGTGGGAATAGCAGAATTCATGATGAAAAAGTCCAATGGCACACTGATACCGGTGGTCTTAGCCGAGATTTACCGTGCTCTGATAGTTTGCCAATCAGGGGGAAAATTCTTCCAGGGGTGCAACCTGCTCCTACTAATCTGGTTGATCGAACACCTCTGTCACCGCCCGGGCTACATGAACTACGACTTAACCGGTTTGAACTGCATCGAGGAACATGGTACTCGGGCAAAAGGCCACCAATTCCCTGAAGGCACAGATGTCTGGCACTCATACTTGAGCTCACTGACTGCCAACCAAATCGAGTGGACGTTCGGATGGCTCCCTCTCAACGAGGTTATCAATATGTCTGTTGAGGTTTGCTATCTCCTGTTAATGGGCCTATGAAGAATTCAGTCATATGCTCCGCACCGGGTCCTACGCCAGTTGGGGAGGCAACAGGGTGTTCCCCATGACGAGGATTTAAGCCAACAAGCCATTGAATTATGCCCAAGAGCTGCATTTCCTGAAGGCAGGGTCCGTCAAATTTGGAATGAGTGCAGGTTTTTAGAACCTCAAACTCGTGTGAGAGACTTATCCGAAGGGGAAGTGGAACCCGCCTACACCTCATGGTACGGTGTAAGAGGCAGGGAGAATCAAGATCAAGAACGAACCGCAAAGAGACCCCATGTACAACAATTCTCGGAGCAAACTCAAGAGCATTGGGCTTGGTTAGAAAAAGAGAACAGCTACCGAGACACCATAAGAAAATTGGAGGCCCAGGTCAGGGAAATCAAGTTCGAAAACATTCTACAAACTTCCTCAATCGAAGGAGAGAAAAATAGATTAGCCCAAGAAAATGAAGCCCTCCGGGCCCAGATACAGGAACTGAAAACAGCTGCTGAGAACCCAGAGAGAAGCAGGACCGATGAAAGGCTTATCAACAGCCTGAGGCATAAAGTATGTAGCTATGGGAATGAGTTAGACAAAGCCGAAGAAGAACTGGCCGAAGTTCGAGCAAGACTAACAAGGAGTGCGGAAGAAAGAACAGAATTTGTTCAGAGACTAAAAAGGAAATATGACCAAGAAGTCGTGGGCTTGAAAGAAAAATTGGTCGTCGTCGGGAACGAGATGGCCAAACATGCGAAAAGGTTTAAAACAGAGAGGGAACAGTGTTATGCCATGATGGCTCGGTTAGAAAAAGAGTTGCAACAATGGCAAGAACAGAGTCACAAGGATGCCCAAACTTTAGAAGCAAGATCCCAACAAATCGGGCGCCTACTTCAAGAGAAAGGTATTATCAGACGAAGGGTCCAAGAGATAGCTGACTACATCGTCACCAAATGTCAGGAATGCAAAGATATGACTCAGACCACTTTCTTCTCAGCACTTATGATCTTCGTCCATAAGATAATGGACGACCTTTACCGCCTCCGACAAGACATACCACGCAGGCCCGTGGCAAGGCCAAATGCTGCCCCACCGGCCCCTGGAGCAACAGAAGCACTAATGTATTCTTGATATTTTCGAGTCTGTACTTCACTTTTCTAGTCATAGTCATATGTTGAGTCCACAATAGTCTTTATATTTTCGAAAATGTGTGTCAAGTCTGTTTTGCAAACTCTGTAATTCCAAAAATGGGCTGTTAACTTTCTGTAATCAAAAGTGTTTATTTAATGAATGGAATTTTTCTTGGAATGAAGCCTTTAGAAAATGATATATGCATCTCTTTGGGTTTTGCTAACATGAACTACGCGATGGTCTAATTCACGCAGCGCCATGATACGTAGGCAATCTACATAGGATTCGATCACAACCATAAGAAAGGAAACCAAGCAAGGAAGTAAATAGCAGACGCAATAACCAAGGAAAGGAAAAAACAATAACCGAAAGAAAAACAAACCAAGAGATAAGGCCGGGATGAAATACACAACTGTGGAAAAGACATATAGAAAAGCATCAGGTGCATTGCATACCCCGTACGGGCAATTTGGCTATGTTTTAAAAAACTAACGTTTGTTGGTTCAATCTTAAAGGTATTTTAAGGTGGTTGGTTTTGCGGTAACCTGGCTTCCCATCCTTATTTCACAAGATCGAAGGCGAGCATAAAAATGACATCTGAAAGTCACCTGCCCATCGTCAACTCCACCGTGGAAGACCTAAACCCCGCCATCCCAACATCGGAGTCCGCAACAGCGGAAGAAAACAGGGCTCTGCGTTGCCGCATGCTAGAAATGTGGGACGCATGGTCCAATGGTAGGGAACCACCTAGTACTATCCCGGGATTCCCAGAGATAATCCCCAGGGCAGGAGGGACGTCCAACATCCCCATAAGCTACCCGGCCACNAGATCTCCTCCACGGACCCACCAACTATCTCCGGACCAAGTTTCGAGTCACCAGCATTCACGTTCCAAACACCATCCGTCCATCAGGATACTGCTCATGCTGCTCCCAATGCATATCTCCAACAAACTCAGCCCGAGTTCACTGTGGGACAGGATAAGAAAATCTTCGAAAACAAAGAAATAACCCGGAAAATGAAGAGTATTGAACAGAGCCTCAAAAATATACAAGGGCTAAGCGGGCAGAAAAGTGTCTCCTATGCAGATCTGTGCATGTTCCCGCACGTCCATCTGCCTCTCGGGTTCAAGACCCCCAAGTTTGAAAGATATGACGAGCATGGAGACCCCATAGCCCACCTGAAAAGATACTGCAACCAACTCAGGGGAGCAGGCGGGAAGGAGGAACTTCTCATGGCGTATTTTGGAGAAAGTTTGACGGGAATTGAGTCGGAATGGTACATGGACCAGGATATATCCCGTTGGCACATATGGGATGACTTAGCCCGGGACTTTGTCCGACAATTCCAATACAATGTGGACATTGCTCCAGATAGAAACTCACTGTACAATCTCAAAAAGAAAACCTCAGAGAGTTTCAGGGAGTATGCCATCAAATGGCGTGAGCAAGCATCCAGGGTCAAACCTC
>ML369595.1:0-76155 GCA_005239525.1 Nicotiana knightiana
TTTTATATTGTCTCTTTGCTGACAGTGAATCGATGAACTTTGATGAAGTTGTTAAAAAAAAAAAGGTGGAGACAAGCCATGGAGGAGGAGATTGAGTCAACAGAGAAAAATAACACTTGGGAGTTAACAACTCTTCCCAAGGGTCATCGAGCAATTGGAGTGAAATGAGTATACAAGACAAAGAAGAATGCTGATGGAGATATGGAGAGATACACGGCACGAATTGTGGCTAAAGGCTACAAGAAAAGGTAAGGCATTGACTATGAAGAAGTCTATGCACCTGTTGCCCGCATGGAGACGATTTGCTTACTGATCTCTATGGCGGCGCAAATGAAGAGGAAGATCCATCAACTAGACGTCAAGTTAGCCTTCTTGGATGGCTATCTTGAAGAAGAAGTTTATGTTGAACAACCATTGGGCTTTGTGGTAACAAACCATGAAGATAAAGTGTTGCGGTTGAAGAAAGCTTTATATGGATTAAAGTAAGCCCCGCGAGCATGGAACAGTTGCATCGACAAGTATTTTTAAGAAAATGGGTTTACTCGTTGTCTCCATGAATATGCTATTTACCTTAAAGTTCATACTAATGGAGATATCTTACTTGTTTGTCTTTATGTTGATGATCTAATTTTGNTGCGGGTAATAACCCAAGTTCGTTTAATGCTTTTGAGAAAGATATGTCCCGCGAGTTTGAGATGACAGACGTAGGGCTCATGTCATACTATATGGGCCTAGAAGTGAAGCAGATGGAGGATGAAATTTTTTATCTCTCAAGAAAGCTATGCAAAAGAGATATTGAAGAAGTTCAACATGCTCGATTGCAACCCCGTGAACACGCCGATGGAGAGTGGGACAAAATTGCCCAAGTTTGATGAAGGAGAAAAAGTGGATCCCACATTTTTTCAAAAGTCTTGTGGGAACTTATTACAACAAGTTACAACTTATAAACTGACTCTCTTATAAATTGTTATCTTGTTTCATGTGTGCACCTTACTTGTGTAATTCGATGACAAGTGAAAATCACGTGCCAAACATAAGTCGAAGAGTTTAGCATTAGTTATGGTGTCTATTAGTGCTGAACATCTTTTGCTTTGTGATTAATTAGATGATTAATTAATCTTAAACTTGTTAAAGGTTTTTTGCGCACTCATATAAATTGAAGAATGCTTGCAAATAAGTAATTCAGTAAACATAAATTAAATTAACTACACTTTTCCAAAGGAGATATATACATAATAGCATGATTCACAATATTTGACCTGCAAGCCAGCACTGTTATATTTAGGAGGAGGAATGGTGCATATGGATTTAAAGAGTTAATTTCGGTTTCCTCGTAAAATATAGTTATTGTTTTAGCTTATTTCTCTAGATTCCCTACAAGATATTGTGACTTTGACAGATTCAATTAATGTAATATGTCAAACTTCATAATAATTGTGAGAGAATATATTTGTTCAATATGTTACCGAGCTATAGTTCGACTTACGAGTTTGATAGAACCCATAAGTTTCAACCTAGATTTAGAATTTTTGTTAAAAAAATTCATCAAATATGTATAAATAATATATCCAGAAGCTAGTAAGATGTCTATTTTGAAAGTCTAAAACCGATATAATTAAAATTTTGACTACACTTCTGATCACCATTTAAAAAGGTGTCAACGATGATGGCTTAAAAATCAAAGCATTTAACATCACATATGGCAAGTGCTGGTCATTGTCTCTACCGTGGCATTTTCTTGTCTACTATCACGTATAATCAGTACTATATGAAAACATAAAAAGGAATTAACTATGAGCCATTTTATTTACCCGTAAAATATTCTAATTCCTTTGCGTTGAAATCGAAGGAAATGATAAGCAGCCTGATTTCGGGAGCAAGGCTTCTGAAGACAGTGATAAGAACAGTACTAGACAGAAATAGAGTTTTAGTATTTAGCTTGAGAATAAAATGTAGCATAAGTTCTGCCAGAGATCTCGTGTGTTATAATGGTGGTCGAAACTACTATTTATAGCTATATATAGGGAACAAGATCCTAGGATCACACTACAAGAAAATAGGCATTAGCGACGGGAAATTTGGTCGAAAAAATCCGGTCGTTAAAAGCTCCGACGTTAAAAATTAACAATCGGTATTACAATCCGGTCGTTAAAGATTCTTTAGCGATAACATTATTTCGGTCGTTATATATGCTTTTAGCGACATGATTATGCCCTCGCTAAATTATTGTCCGTCGTTAAAAATCTCTCATGACGACATCTTTAAGTCAATTGAAGTGCTTTTAGCGACCGATATTCCCTTCGTTAATTGTATAATTATTTTTAACATCCAAAATTCCCTTCGTTAATTGTCACTTATCTGCTTGAGAAACCTGTCGTTAAAGAGTTTTAATGACCACTTTTTTCTTCGCTAATATGAAAATGTAATCAATATAATTACAAAAATTTTAAATTACATGACTAGTAATAGTTTTTCATATAGTGTCATACACGCTCAACAATATGGAAAAATAAATCAAATACTTGATATCTTGTTAATATAAAGAATTAAAATACCATATTTATCATAAACTAATCCAAATTGTAAGATATCATTTTTAACAATTCCGAAAAAAGGAAAGACTAAAATTGCAACATATATATGTAAATAAGACAGTGTCTTTAAATCATCCCTGACAAACCAAAAACCTTTTATATATACTTCAACTTGCTTTACACTTTCTTCATGGATAGGTTCTTTGGACTTCAAGTTTTTGATCTGTTAAAATAACAAATTTATGTTAGTTTAGTAACAAAGAATAAACAACTAAAGAAGATCATACTAGTAACAGTCCAACTGTTCATCTCATGTTCATTTGTCATTACCAGAGTAAAGACGAAAAAAATTTAAAAAATCAATAAACTGAGACCTCTATTCCTAACAATCTATCTCTTACAAAACATGGATACCTCTGTAAATAGATATAACAAAGGTGTGATTTCACCTCTATAAAGCATTTAAGAAGTCTATTTGCAGGTAGCAGCAAAATGTTAGCAAGGTTGAACAATCGTCTATGTAATCCTTGAGCTATGTCATGGTTCATTTTCATGAGCATTTTCAGCGGCTTCTATCTCTGAATCAAGCTTGTTGATTAGTTGCTCACTTACTTGTTTTGCCACAGATATCATGTCAAGTATGACACTAGCGTCATGAAACATAAACAAAACTGTAGCAGCTTTAAACTAAACTATAGCAAACTATAGCAGCTTTAAACAAAACTATAGCAGCTTTAAACAAAAATATAGAAAACCCTTCTAATGTTGTTGTAACAGTTCCAGTTACAACAGCTGTTAATAGGGTGGTTAAGGATTTGAAGGCTGCTACAACTGGTTTTTCTATGGGTCCAGGTGCTGGGCAAAAATCTGTTGAAGCTCGGCATCAAACATCTAAAGGACAGGGGCAAGTTACTGCTGATTTCGTACAAAATACCAGCACCACAGGTTGTTAAACTCTCAACAGATCAAGCTTGGTCAGTGGTAATCTTTCACCAAGCAAAATAATTCTACAGACTTTAAAAATCAGAGGTTAGCAGCGAAGAACATTGAGGTCTCAAACTCTTTTGTTGCGTTGGTGTCACGACCCCAAATCTAAACTGGTCGTGATGGCGCCTATCGTTATACTAGGCTAGCCAATTCACTGAAAACAATAAAATAACTTTCCATTTAATACATCAAATATCCGAATTTTCATAATAATTCTGTTTCTTAAGCATTTCAAACCAATAAAAATGATTAGAACATCTAAGCACAACCCCAACATGTGGAGTCAACCGTCATGAGTATCTAAGAAGTGATACAGTCTAATACAAATTCTCTACTACAACGAGTCTGGGAAGTAAAGTAAAATGACAGAGTAGGAAGGAGAAAGAGTAGGTTGCGGACGCCGAGCAGCTACCTCACAATCTCCGAACAATGCTCCAAATTGGGGTAGCTCAACTATCGCTCTGCCCCGGTACCTGAATCTGCACACAAGGTGCAAGGAGTGACGTGAGTACGCCAACTCAGTAAGTAACCAAAGTATCTAAAAATATGATTGCAGTGACGAGCAATTAAACTTTATAGTTTCATAAAAATAAGTACCAGTAAAGGTAATCAAGAGTCCATATTTACCAAAGATTTCACAAAAACTCCAATTTTTTTTTCCGTTTAAACTTGTATAAAACATTAGTCAACATTTATCAAGAGGCTCAGTGTAAAGAAAAAGTGAAATCAGTAGTTTCATAAAAATATCAGCCACTCGGGCGTAGTGTCGCTCACAAATAAAGCCTCTCGGGAAAGCCTCTTAGTCACTCATGACTCTACTCTCACAAGTCAATGCTCACACTCATCACTCTCACTCATCAAGTACCATGTAACAACTGCTGCGGCGTGCAGCCCGATCCAATACACATATATATTTATATGCGGCGTGCAGCCTGATCCATATAATCGTCGACGACGCTCACTGGGGTGTACAGACTCCTGGAGGGGCTCCTTCAGCCAGAGCGCTATATTGCTGCGGCGTGCAACCCGATTCAATATATATATTGATGCGGCATGCAGCCCGATCCATATATAACTTATATTGTTGCAGCGTGCAACCCGATCCACATATAATATAAATATATTGCTGTGGTGTGCAACCCGATCCATACATAATATATATTGTTGCGGCGTGCAGCCCGATCTATATGTAATATATAACATATATATTGCTGCAACGTGCAGCCCGATGAATAACTATCCTCACATACTCGGCGATCAGCCTCACTCAGTCATCCTCTCAAGCCACTCGGGCAATTCATCTCAACTCACAGGACTCAGCCGAAAATACTTCTTAGAGTTCCAAAGTAGTGTGATAACAGTGAAAATAACAACAAGTGGTAAATATGACTGAGTTCACAGATGTTCTATCAGGATAGTGTGAGAATAGTGTAAAAGTACCTCTGAGGGTCTAAACAGGTCGGCACGAGGCCCCAAACATGGCTCACAACCCATAAACAAGTATAAACTTTCGAATTATAGGATGTCGTAAGGTTTCGAATCGAATGCGCGACTTAATAGTCGCTACGGGATGGACCAGGTCACAATCCCTATCGGTGCACTCCCACACGCTCGTCACCTAGCATGTATGTCACCTCATTTACCAAAACCACATCAAATACCGGGGTTTCATACCCTCAGATTTAGAGTTACGATCGTTACTTACCTCAAAACAGTCCAAAAGCTACTCCGCGATGCTCTTGCCCTTCGAATCGGCTATGCTAGGGAGACGAACCCCAATCGAATACTATCAAAATTAGGCACAATTCCTTAAATTGGCTAAATCCGGCCCTCGGGACCACGTCTCAGAATCCGATAAAAATTACATCACAAGAATCCTTATCCTCCCACGAGTCCGTACATACCAAGAACATTAAAATCGGACCACAATTTCCCACTCAAATCACCAAAAGAAATTTCCAAATTTTTCCTCTCATTTTCCCCAAATTTTCTACTTAATTCCTCAAATTGCATGGTGAAAATCAAGACAAATTCATGAAAATTAAACCAAAAATGATTGAAGAACACTTACCACAAGAATCCCACTGAAAATATCGTCAAAAATATCCTTCCCCCGAGCTCTCAAATGAAAAAATGAGTTATGGCCAAGAACCCGCGAAATTAGAACTTAAACTGTCTGCCCAGACTTTTACTCTGAGCAATCGCGGAAAAAAGGCACTTGATCGCGAAGAACAAAATGCTGCCCAACCGAACTAACCCTATGCGGTTGCAGAAACAACTATGTGATGGCGTAAGACCACTCCTCACAACAATGTGATCGCGACCAGCTCTATGCGATCACATAGAGCAATTCCATCACCTCACTGCCACTCCAAGTTCTACTATACAAATGCAAACAGCTCCACGCGAAAGCAGTGACCAAGACTGCTCACACTACGCGATCACACACCTACATTCGCGATCACAATTCACAAAATCCACCTGGCCTCAACTTACTCTACGGTATCGTGTATGAACTCACGTGATCGCAGTGAACAAACCACTATTGCTAAAACACCAGAAAACCAGCAATCTCCTAAAGACCAAAAGTGCCTGTTTGAGCATCCAAAATACACCGGAGACCTCAAACGAACCTACCAACATATCCCATAACATTATTCAAACTTAGTCGAGCCTTCGAAACACCAGAAATACCAAAATCACATCAAATTCAAGCCTATGAACTTTGAAATTTCTAAATTACACCAAGGATGCCGAAGTCATCCAAAACACATCCGATTGATTTTGAAAATTGCACACATATCCAAAATGACACTAGGAACCTGCTCCAACTTCCGGAATTCCATTCCGACCCCTATAGCCTATTTTCCACTGCCAACCGGAACTAGCCAAAAACTAACTTTCGCCAATTCAAGCCTAATTCTACACCGGATATCAAAACCACATTCCAAACATACTCCTAAGTCCCAAATCACCTAATGAAGCTATCCGAACCATAAAATCCGCATTCTAAGATCGTTTACTAATAAGTCAACTTCCGATTGTCTTTTCCAACTATTGAACCAAGATAAGAGACTAAGTGTCTCATTTCTCCCTAAAAATCGCTCCGAACCCAAGCCAACCAATCTAACACAACGTAATGAATCTGAACCGCATAAAATGAAGCAGAAATGGGGGAAACGTGGCTAGACTCTCGGAACGACCGGCCGGGTCGTTACATCCTCCCCCACTTAAACATACGTTCGTCCTCGAACGTGCCAAAAGTTGTTCTCCAACACCATCGAACTTCCGCGTAGCCTACCATGCACATACTCGGGGGTGATCCCACGTAACCCTATCCCATATAGGTCCAATAGCACAACACATTTGAACTTTTGAAATCCAACCTGACCCATAAACCTTAGAACCAAATTCCCACTTCTGAAATAATATACAAGATCAAAATTCCACAACTATAAACTGAACAAGTGTAAACATGTTGGATCAAGCCATATACGCACCCCAGATGAAATCACATAATACACCGCATGACTCAAACACCCATGGCGATAACTCCCGATCACAATAGCTGCTCAGAACAACCCAATACCGGTACATAACCTCTTATCAAGAAATGCCTCGCTCTAACACTTTCATATACTGCCGATAATGAAAGAAACACGTAGAAACTAGCAACCATTCGTCCGATCAGTCAGATATGAAGCTCCCCCTTCCCAAACAGGAAGTATAGCAGATTTCTAAGCCGACTCCCGATATTTATCCTTCCAACTATACTGTAAACAATTCTGAAAATATACATTCTAGGTCCAATGACCTCTAATCATCTAACACGAACACTCTGATGACATGACATATCGATACAATTCGAAGCCATAACCTATGCAACTCATGCACTCATTAGCAACATCCCAATGTAATCAAATTATATAAAAGATTCACACGAGAGGACTGTCTTGCCATTAACAATTACCATCACAACATCATGCTAAAATCCTGGCACACATCATAAAAATCAAAACACACGAATCCAATACCAAAGGTCATACCCCTATATAATCTTCGCTACACTACGCGATCTCATCCAAACGCTGGTTCACATGAAATACTACAAGCCACCTGGCTAAAAATCAATAACCATTCAAAATTCGACATCCAGTACTCAAAGTGTATTTCCATAACCACGGGGAAATCGGACGATACCATGCCACATGAATCAGAAAGGACATAACCAGTATTTCTCAACCTCGCAATACCCAATTACTTACCTTATTCAGATCCCGCTGTAAAGCCCAAATAAACTTGCACCGTAAGTGCATATAACTAACAATCACCACGCCTCGCAACACCGAAGGGTAACTCATGGATCACCAGAATATGAATAAACTTAATGAAAATCGGATGGTACACTCCTCAACAATAGATATTCGGAGCCAACAATTTCGATCCGGTGCAGAAAACACACCCCTATTGGCCTACCAAAAACCCTAAATCAACTCTGGTCACTCACTTAGATAACTCACCGAAAAGTTCACATTGACTGAACCATGGTACATACTTTTATCTGACTAGCTTTCTCGCATCTTCACAATTCACTATCACAAAATAACCTGTTTATGAGAACTCTCAGTCTCGAAGTCACGAAACGCACCAATTACTATCTCTGATCTCAACTCCACCTCTCGAATACATAGCACATCCCTAATACTCAATCATTACACGAGGAATACCCCTATAATTCTTCCGTGTTACTAAGAAACCTTGAATATCAACAGTCGATCCAACAAGAGAGTGCCGCAATACCAATGAAGTACCCTTAACTCAAACACATCGCCGTTCCGAAATGTATACCCACATCAAGTCGCACCAATTAGTGATATCATCCGCCTAATCATCTGAAACTGCTCATGCTGCCTAAGAATTTATGACCTTCTTTCTAGAACCGAACCTTGACCTCACACGTGCAGATCTCAACTCTTCACAACTTGCGCATACACCCTGCCATCCTATGATAAATATGAGACTTCATAATCCCTTACGATCCCTAAGAAACTACGTACTCAACTAGGCAAGAAATGTTTTCATTTGATCCCATCTAGTGAGCAAAATCACTATACACCACAGGCTTCTCATTCCAGTAGAAATTACGCATCTCTAACCGTGGTAGAAACCATCAAGAACTCTCAGTCCCATATGTACGACACCTAACCGTCAGGACTGAATCCTTCAAACTCAACCAAGCTACGCAGGTCACCAAAATCCAAGAGCATTGCCAAGAAACACCTGTAAAAACTCATTACGTCATGAACACCCAAAGAACTAGTTGTATCCCTTACCATGCCAATCTGACCTACTACCAAGTTGTCTTATTTATCCAAGTTCCTTCTTACTTACCTTCGATACTTATTCTTTCCATAATACTGTAATTATCAAGCCAGACTCACCACACGCGACCCAAGCATCAAACCATGTCGTCTAAGGCTCATTAGCCGCCGAATACTCGAGCAAATATCCCCAAAAGTACCATATTCAAAGATACTTACCCTGAAGAGACTTTCTGCGAGTCTAAAGCCATTACCTTCACTTTCTTGATATTGATATGTAGTGCCCATGATAATGTAGAAATTCCATAGTGTTGACACCCTCCAACGTAAATCTCAATTACACTAACCAATTAGACAGAATCGACATGACCCGTTTGCACACTAACATACTAGGAAAGTGATCCACTCACTTGAAGCCACACACAAGTTCATGTGTTGCACACACTACACCTTTTACAATTACCACTCAATCATTCAATAGAATCCATTTACCCAATAGAGTAAATTACGACCTATATCGAAGAAATTTTCATTACTCGAGTCGTTCCCACACCCCACATCTGCAGGTCATAACTGATTTACCAATATACCTCGAACTGAAACCAATACAACACATAATCGTGCAATCAACTTATCATTAACAGACTCCCCCACTTGGCTCAAAGCCAACGATCAAAACAACCAATAACTCACAATGCCCATAATAACACAACCCGTCTAACATCTCAAGTCATCTACAAATCTCGCATTCACCATTGTAATAGTCATGCCAACTTCCACAAGCTATCTAAACTCAAGTTAAAACATATATCATTTACTGGTAGAAGAGAACTTACTACAGAACAACATAAGGATCACACACCCCAGGATAACCTGCAGGAGATACCCCTGCCGGCTTAGCCTCAAACATGATATCTTCCTATACACTTCCTAAGATCATAGCTATCACGCAATCACTACACCCTTCTACATCTAAAAACAAACAATGCCTAACCTCGAGGCATCACAATATGAGGTATAAGAACCTGAAGCTGATGGCAGAACTAATCACTGGAGCGGTGGTCAATGAAATCTTAAGCTTGTGTAAACTCTACCCACACACGTATGACCACATGGATACCCTTACTAGGCACCACATGTCCCAAGAATGCTACTGAACAGAGCCAAAATTCATACTTGGAGAACCTTGCATAGAGCTTCTCCTCCCTGAATCCTTATAATATCGTCCTCGAATACTGACGTCACGAACCCAAAACCTAAACCGACCGTGAGGCGCCTATGGTGGAACTAGGCTAGCCTATAATCCCATGTTTGGAGTTTCTTTCAAAATCACAATCCAATTTCAAGAATTTCATAAAATATACAGAGTTTACTAAATAAAGTAGGCCAACAAACAGTGCCACCAACCCCAAAACCCGGACCAACATGTCATGAGCATCTAAGGGAAATAAGCCAAAGATATAATATTATAATACAAAACCTTCGAATAAAAGCTAGATACAACAAGAAGGGAACATAGAGATGTTGAGGACGCTGAACAACTACCTCTATATCCCACAATCCGGCTCTGCACGGAAAAGATAGCTGATGCTCGGTATCTGCACCTGAATCTGCACACAGGGGTGCATGAAGTAATGTGAGTACGCCAAATCAATAGTAATGAAAATAAATCAAGTCTAAGTGGCAAGAAATCACATAGAAATCAATGTCATCAATTCACAATATGCACAACCTTTCTTTCCAACAGTATTAACATAGATATATGAAATCATCATGCCTTAAAACCAACTTCAAAAAAGTCCTTTGAAGAATGCATATTTTTAACAACTTCAAACCGAAATATTTAGTATGAAAATGAAATGAATCATATAGAGGCCCCTCGGGCAAAACATATTTCATAAGTTCAGAGTGAAAGTAGTAAAATCATAAGTAGCCCCTTGGGAAAAACATGCATCATAATCAGCCCCTCGGGCATACCTCATAGTCACTCAGCACCTTACTGTCACTCAGCACCTCACAGTAACTCATGCCTCCCAATCACTCGTCACTCGGCACTCTGTGTGCTCACTAGGGGTATGTGCAGACTCCATAGGGGCTCCTTCATCCCAAGCGCTAATATCAAGCCACCTCGTGGTGTATCATATCCTTACAATCAGGCCCTCGGCCTCACTCAGCAGTACCACTCAAAAAGCCCCTCGGGCGAATCGGTAAAACAGGGTTCTCGACCCTAAACATCATTTTTAAATCTCAAAAAAGTGTAAATCAGGCTGAGTTTCGAAAACAGTAAGCACAATGTGGCTGAGTGAAATCATCAACAAATGGTGAGGAAAACAATAGTAAAAAGCTCCCAAGCGGTCTAAACAGATCGGCACGAGGCCCCAAACACTGGTTATAGCCCAAATATTTCAACAATCTTTAGAACAAAATTTAACATAAGGTTTTGAGTAAAATATGCAACTCATTAGCTGCCGCGGAGAGGATCTAGTCCAATCCAAATGTCAGTGCGCGCCACATACTCGTCATCCGGCATGTGCGTCATTCTAAAACCAGTGAGAAATATGTAGTCCGGGGTTTCATACCCTCAGGACAAGATTTATAACCATTACTTACCTCTACTAGGCCACAACACTAGTCCGCTATTCTCTTGCCCCTCAAATTGGCTCCCGATTGCTCCGGATCTAGCCAAAACCAGTTTAACATCCTTAATATATGCTAATGGAACACAACCAAATTGAAAACTATGAAATTATACAAGAATCTCAAAATTCGACCAAACCCGAGGCCCGGGCCCACGTCTCGAAATTTGATAAATTTCACATCATTAGAAACCTCGTCCTCCCACGATTCTACTCATACCAAAAACATCACAATCAGACCACAATTTCCTACCCAAATTGCCAAAAGAATTTTCCAATCCTCCACCCATTCTTCCATCCTTTACCAACTTTAATCCTCCAATTTACAAGCCTAATCCGAATCAAAATAGCATAGAAATGATTTTAATAACCCGAGAACTTACCTTCACTGAAGAAACACAAATTTCCTCTTCAATTTGCCTTCACAAGAGCTCCAACTGCATGCAAAAATGGAGGAATGAATAAAATTTCACGGAGGCCCCCTTTTATACTGTTCTGCCAGCATTTCCGCACCTGCGGACACTTAGTCGCAGCTGCGGTCCCAGGTGCACACCTGCGCAATCCCACTAACGGACCAATCTCGCACCTGCGGCCGCACCTGCGGTTTCGTAGGTGCGGCCATCTCTTCGCACCTGCCGATTTTCCTTGACTAGCCTCCTTTTGCACCTACGCACAACCTTTCGCACCTATGACATCTCATCTGCGGCTACACATCCCCAGGTGCGGCCAACACCAGAAACTCACACCAGCCATTATTTGCTGCAAATTTCCAAGTTCAAAACTCCGCCAACCATCCTAAATCAATCCTGAGCCCCTCGGGGCCCCAACCAAACATACCAACACACCCCATAGGATTATTCCAACTTAGTCGAGCCTTCGAAACACCAAAAACAACACAAAACACCAAAATTACATCAAATTCAAACCTATGAACTTTGAAACATCCAAATTTCGCCAACTACGCCGAAACCAACCAAAACACCTCCGATTGACCTGAAATTTTGCACACATATCCAAAATGACATTACGGACTAATTCTGACCGTAATGTCAAAAACTATTTTTTGCCAATTCAAGCCTAATTCTACACCGGACATCAAAACTTCATTCCGAACACACTCCTAAGTCCCAAATCACCTAACGAAGCTATCCGAGCCATAAAATCCGCATTCCGAGATCGTCCATCAATAATTCAACTCTTAGTTGACTTTTCTCAACTTTTAGGCTACTTTAGGAGACTAAATGCCTCAATTTTCACCATGACCACTCCGGACCTAAACCAACTGACCCAACACAACAAAAACATGCTAGCAATATATGACAAATGCAAAAATAGGGAAAACGGGGTAAATCTCACGGAACGACCGGCCGGGTCGTTACATCCTCCCCCTCTTAAACAAACGTTCATCCTCGAATAGGTCTAGAAACATACCTAGAGTCTCGAATAAGTGAAGATATCTGTCCCGTATCTCCCGCTCGGCCTCCCAGGTGGCATCCTCCACCGGATGCCCTCTTCACTGAACCTTCACTGAAACTATATCTTTAGACCTCAGCTTCTTGACCTGTCGACCCAAAATAGCCACTGGCTCTACCTCATATGACATATCACCCTCGAGCTGAGCCGTACTGAAGTCCAAAACATGGGACGGGTCACCAACATACTTCCGGAGCATCGAAACATAGAATACTAGATGAATACTCGATAAACTGGGAGGTATAGAAAGCCTATAAGCCACCTCCCCAACCCTCTAAAGCACCTCAAATGGCCCAATGAGCCTGGGACTCAGCTTCCCCCTCTTCCCGAATATGATAACACTCTTCATGGGCGACACCTTCAGTAACACCTTATCCCCAACCATGAAAGACACATCTCGGACCTTCCGGTCCTTATAACTCTTCTTCCTAGACTGCACCGTGCGAAGCCGCTCCTGAATTAACTTCGCATTACTCAACGCATCCTGAACCAAGTCTGTGCCCAATAGCCTAGCTTCGCCCGGCTCAAACCAACCAACCGGAGATCTGCACCTCCTACCATATAAAGCCTCATACGGAGCCATCTGGATACTCGACTGATAGCTGTTATTATATGCAAACTCCACTAGTGGCAGAAACTGGTCCCATGAACCACCAAAGTCAATCACACAAGCACGCATATCCTCCAAAATCTGAATGGCACGCTCCGACTGCCCGTCAGTCTAAGGATGAAACGATGTGCTCAACTCGACCTGAGTACCCAACTCTCTCTGCACGGCTCTCCCAAACTGAGATGTGAACTGAGTACCTCAATCGGAAATGATAGAAACTGGAACCCCATGCAATTAGACAATCTCCCTGATATAAATCTCAGCTAACCTCTCCGAAGAATAAGTAGTACCAACATGAATGAAGTGCACAGACTTGGTCAGCTGATCCACAATAACCCATATAGCATCAAACCTCCTCAAAGTCCGCAGGAGTCCAACTACGAAGTCCATGGTGATCCGCTCCCACTTCCACTCCGGAATATCAAACCGCTAAAGCAATCCACCTGGTCTCTGGTGCTCATACTTGACATGCTGACAGTTGAGACACCGAGCCACAAACTCCACAATATCCTTCTTCATCCTCTTCGACCAATAATGCTACCTCAAATCCTGGTACATCTTCGCGGCACCCGGATGGATGGAATACCGCGAACTATGAGCCTCTACTAGAATCAAATCTCGAAGCTCGTCTACATTGGGCACACAAATCCGGCCCTGCATCCTCATGACCCCATCATCACCAGTAGCCACATCCCTGGCATCACCGCGACGAATCCTGTCCTGAAGAATAATCAAACATGGATCATCATACTGGCGTGCTTTAATATGATCGTAAAGAGAAGACCTGGAGGCTACACAAGCCAACACCCACGGGGAATCTGATAGATCCATTCTCACCAACTGACATTCTTAGGCCTGAACATCAAGGGCTAATGGCCACTCAACTACTGGAAGGTAGGATAGACTCCCCAAACTCTCTACTCCGTGACTCAGGGCATCAATCACTACATTGGCCTTCCCCGGATGATATAAGATAGCGAGGTCATAATCCTTGAGAAGCTCTAGCCATCTCCTCTGACGCAAATTCAATTCCTTCTTCCTCAACAGATACTGCAAACTACGACGATCAGTGAAAATCTCAGACTGCAGTCCATACAAATAATGCTGCCAAATCTTCAAGGCATGAACAATGGAAGCTAACTCAAGATCGTGCACTAGATAATTCTTCTCGTGCACTTTCAACTGTCTAGATGCGTAGGCAATCACCTTACCGTCCTGCATTAATATCGCTCCCAAACCAACTCTAGAAGCATCACAATATACTGTGTAAGAACCCGAACCAGCAAGCAAAATTAGTACCGGAGTTATAGTCAATGCTGAATTGATCTTCTGAAAGCTCTCCTCACAGTCATCAGACCATCTGAATGGAGCACCCTTATGGGTCAATCTAGTCAAAGGCGAAGCAATAGAAGAGAATCCCTCCACAAAGCGACGGTAATATCCCACCAAACTAAGGAAACTCCTAATCTCAGTAGCTGAGGACGGTCTGGGCCAACTATGCACTGCCTCTATCTTCTTCGGATCAACCTGAATACCCTCACTAGACACCACGTGCCCCAAGAAAGCTACCGAACGAAGCCAAAACTCACACTTGGAGAATTTCGCATAAAGTTTTTCCTCTCTCAGCCTCTGTAACAAAACTCTCAAATGCTGACCATGCTCTTCCTGGCTACGAGAATAAACCAGGATGTCATCATTGAACACAATGACGAAAGAATCAAGATAAGGCTGAAACACGTTGTTCATCAATTGCATGAACACAGCTGGGGCATTGGTCAGCCCAAATGACATAACCAAGAACTCATAATGACCATATCTAGTCCTAAAAGCAGTCTTCGGAATGTCAGAATCTCGAATCTTCAACTGATGATACCCAGATCTCAAGTCAATCTTGGAAAACACTCTAGCTCCCTGAAGCTGGTCAAAAAAATCATCAATGCGGGGAAAGGGATACCGGTTCTTCACCGTAACCCTGTTCAGCTGCCGATAATCAATACACATACGCATGGACCCATCCTTTTTCTTCACGAACAATACTGGTGCACCTCAAGGTGACACACTAGGCCGAATGAACCCCTTATCCAGGAGTTCCTGAAGCTGCTCCTTCAATTCCTTTAGCTCCACTGGTGCCATACGATAAGGTGGAATAGAAATAGGCTTGGTGCCTGACACCAAGTCAATACCAAAATCAATATCCTTGTCAGGTGGCATGCCTGGACGGTCTGCAGGAAACATATCTGAAAATTCACGGACCACAGGATTTGAATTAATAGCGGGAGTCTCACCACTGACATCCCTTACAAAGGCCAAATAAGATAAACACCCTTTCTCAACCACGCGCTGAGCCTTCAGGTAGGAAATCACCCTACTAGGCATATACTCAGAAGAACCTCTCCACTCAACCCTCAGACATCCTGGCATAGCTAAGGTCACGGTCTTACCATGATAATCAAGAACAACATGACACGGAGATAACCAATCCATGCCAAATATCACGTCAAAATAGACCATGCTGAGTAACAATAGGTCCACTCTTGTTTCCAGATCCCCAATGGATATCATGGACGACCGATACACATGTTCACAACAACACTATTGCCCACCGGAGTCGACACATGAACAGAGGTGACTAGAGACTCATGGGGCACATCCAGGAAACGGGAAAAATATGAAGAAACATAGGAATACGTAGAACCAGGATCAAAAAAAGCCAAGGAATCGCAGCAACAGACTGAGACAATAACTGTGATCACGGCATTTGAGGCCATAGCATCTGGCCTGGCTGGGAATGCATACATGCGAGCCTGACCTCCCCCTGCTTGACCTCCCCTCTAGGGCGCCCTCTGGCTGACTGACTACCACCCCTGGCTGCCTGGGAGGGTGGCGAAGTAACTGGAGCTGAAGTTGAGGGCTGGCCCCTCTGCTGAGAAGATCCACCAGAACGGTAGGGACACTGCCTCCACACGTGCCCGAACTCTCCACACTCAAAACAACTCCCTGGAGCTGGAGACGGGGACTGATAGAAATCCCTAGCACCCGAACGACCACTGGAAGACTCATGCATAGAAGAACCCTAAACTAGGGGTGCTCGAGCTGCACTCTGAGCTGGGAGTGCACCAAATGAAGTACGTCCTGCCTGAGAACAACGGGGACCATGCCCCAAAGATTCACCACTGTACGCTGGGTGGCCTGACTGGGGAGGCCTGAATGAACGGCCCCTACCCTACTGAAACCGTCCCCTGAAGGGAGCACCACTGGAACTTCCCGAACCAATGGGCCTCTTGGCCTCCCTCTCCTCCCGCCCCTAGTGGCGAACGAACTCAATATCTCGAGCTATGACAACAACCTACTCGAATGAAGCACCTGATATTCTCTCCCGAGTCATAAATAGCCGAAGCTGATAAGAAAGATCATCTACAAACCTCCTCACCCTATCAGTAGGGACAATATCTGAAGCATGTCTAGCCAACTCGAAAAACCTCATCTCGTACTGAGTAACTGATAACTCCCCCTGGCGCAGCTGCTCCAACTGCCTGCACTACTTCTCTCTATGGGATTGAGGAACATACTTCTCCAAAAAGATAGTGGAGAAATACTGCTAGGTGAGAGGTGCTGAACCAAATGGCCTATGCCTCTTGAATGACTCCCACTAAGTAAAGGAAGCACCCGCAAACTGAAATGTAACAAATGAGACCCCACTGGTCTCCAAAATACTCGCAGTACGTAGTATCCTCTGGCACTTATCTAGAAACCCCTGGACATCCTCGCCCTCTGTAACGCTGAAAGACTGAGGCTGAAGTCTGTTGAACCTCTTCAACCTGCACTGCTCGTCCTCAGACATAGTAGGGACCACATAATCCTGGAACGGAGCAATTGGCTAAGTTGGGGCTGCTCCCAGTGCCTGAATACCCCGTGCAGCCTGCTCAGGTTCCCAGGCAGCTGGAGTCTGATTGCCTCCCGCGACCTGAGCTGTGGTGGAAGAAGAAGACATGGCGAATGCCTGAGCCAAACTGGTGCACACTGTCAATATCTGAGACAAGGTCCCCTGAAGACCCGGAATAACTATAGGCACTGCCGGTGCCTGAGCCTGTCCCGCTGGAACACCATCAGCTGGAGCCTGATCCTGATCGATAGAGGGATCCTGTGGTACTGTCCCGACTGCTGTGCGGGCTGGCCCGTAACTCTACCACGGCCTTGACCGCAACCTCGACCTCTCGCTGTTCTAGCCGGTGATTAGTCACTCTGATCAGTATTGCGTGTCCTCACCGTCTGTGAGAGAATGAAACAACGTAAGTTCAGATTTCAAGAATCAATAGATTAGCACGAAAGAATTCAAGAAGATAGAGATGTTTCCTAAAAGTTCGGCAGCCTCTCAAAGATAAGTACAGACGTCTCTGTAGCAATCCGCAAGACTCTACTAAACCTGCTCATGACTGTTGAGTCCTATGTAACCTAGGCTTTGATACCAAAATGTCACAACTCCAAAACCTAAACCGGCTGTGATGGCGCCTATCGTGGAACTAGGCTAGCCAATAATCCCTTGTTTGCAGTTTCTTTCAAAATCCCAATCCAATTTCAAGCATTTCATAAAATATACAGAGTTTACTAAATAAAGTAGGCCAATAAACAGTGCCACCAACCCCAAAACCCGGAGCCAACATGTCATGAGCATCTAAGGGAAATAAGCCAAAGATATAATATTATAATACAAAACCTTCGAATAAAAGCTAGATACAACAAGAAGGGAACATAGAGATGTTGCGGACGCTGAACAACTACCTCTATATCCTACAGTCCGGCTCTGCACGAAAAAGATAGCTGATGCTCGGTATCTGCACCTGAATCTGCACACAGGAATGCAGGGAGTAATGTGAGTACGCCAACTCAGTAGTAATGAAAATAAATCAAGTCTAAGTGGCAATAAATCACATAGAAATCAATGTCATCAATTCACAATATGCATAACCTTTCTTTCCAAAAGATATATGAAATCATCATGCCTTAAAACCAACTTCAGAAAAGTCCTTTGAAGAATGCATATTTTTAACAACTTCAAACCGAAATATTTAGTATGAAAATGAAATGAATCATATAGAGGCCCCTCAGGCAAAACATATTTCATAAGTTCAGAGTGAAAGTAGTAAAATCATAAGTAACCCCTCTGGCAAAACATTCATCATAATCAGCCCCTCGGGCATGCCTCACAGTCACTCATAATCAGTCACTCAGCACCTCACAGTCACTCATGCCTCCCAATCACTCGTCACTCGGCACGCGGCACTCTGTGCTCTCACAGGGGGTGTGTGCCGACTCCGGAGGGGCTCCTTCAGCCCAAATGCTAATATTAAGCCATCTCGTGGCATATCATATCCTTACAATCAGGCCCTCGACCTCACTCAACAGTACCACTCAAAAAGCCCCTCGAGCGAATCAGTAAAATAGGGTTCTCGACCCAAAACATCATTTTTAAATCTCAAAGTACTGTAAATCAGGTTGAGTTTCAAAAATAGTAAGCACAATGTGGCTGAGTGAAATCATCAACAAATAGTGAGGAAAACAACAGTAAAAATCCCCCAAGGGGTCTAAACAGATCGGCACGAGGCCCCAAACACGACTTAAAGCCCAAATATTTCAACAATCTTTAGAACATAATTTAACATAAGGTTTTGAGTAAAATATGCAACTCATTAGTTGCCACAGATAGGACCTAGTCCAATCCGAAAATCAGTGCGAGCCACATACTCGTCATCCGACATGTGCGCCATTCTAAAACTAGTGATAAATATGTAGTCCGGGGTTTCATACCCTCAGGACAAGATTTATAACCATTACTTACCTCTACCAGGCCACAACACTAGTCCGCTATGTTCTTGCCCCTCAAATTAGCGCCCGATTGCTCCGAATCTAGCCAAAACCAGTTTAACATCATTAATATATGCTAAAGGAACACAACCCAAATAAAACTATCAAATTTTACAAAAATATCAAAATTCGTCCAAACCCGAGCCCACGTCTCAGAATTCGATAAATTTCACATCAATAGAAACCTCGTCCTCCCACGATTCTACTCATACCAAAAACATTAGTATCAGACCACAATTACCTACCCAAATTCACAAAAGAATTTTCCAATCCTCCACCCATTCTTCCCATCCTTTACCTACTTTAATCCTCCAATTTACAAGCCTAATCCGAATCAAAATAGCATAGAAACGATTTTAATAACCCCAGAACTTACCTTCACTAAAGAATCCTGAATTTCCTCTTCAATTTGCCTTCACAAGAGCTCCAACCACATGCAAAAATGGAGGAATGAATAAAATTTCATGGAGGCCCCTTTTTATACTGTTGTGCCAGCATTTCTGCACCTACGGACACTTAGTCGCACCTGCGCAATCCCACTAACAGACCAATTCTTGCACATGCGGCCAATTCTCCGCACCTGCGGCTTCGCATGTGCGGGCATCTCTTCGCACCTGCGGATTTCCCTTGCCTAGCCTCCTTTCGCACCTGCGCACAACCTTTCACACCTGCGGCTACCCATCCGTAGGTGCAGCCAACACCAGAAACTCACACCAGCAGCTATTTGCTGCAAATTTCCAAGTTCAAAACTCCGCCAACCATTCGAAATCAATCTTGAGCCCCTCCGGGCCCCAACCAAATATACCAACACAACCCATATCATTATTCAAACTTATGTGAGCCTTCGAAACACCAAAAACAACATGAAAACACTAAAATTACATCAAATTCAAACCTATGAACTTTGAAACTTCTAAATTCCCCAACAACGCCAAAACCAACCCAAACAGCTTCGATTGACTTGAAATTTTGCACACATATCCAAAATGACATTACAGACCTGTTCAAACTTCCGGAATCCCATTCCGACCCCGATAGCCTATTTTCCACTGCCGACCGAAAATCGCCAAAAACTAACTTTCGTCAATTCAAGCCTAATTTTACACCGGACATCAAAACTTCATTCCGAACACACTCCTAAGTCCCAAATCACCTAACGAAGCTATCCGAGCCATAAATCCTCATTCCTAGGTCGTTCACCAATAAGTCAACTCTAAGTTGACTTTTTCAACTATTAGGCTACTTTAAGAGACTAAATGCCTCAATTCTCACCATGACAACTCCGAACCCAAACCAACTAACCCAACACAACATAAACTGGCTAAGAAATATATGATAAAGCAGAAATGAGGGAAACGGGGTAAATCTCAAGGAACGACCGGCCGGGTTGTCACACATACCCTCCTGAAAATCTTTCTACAATCTAGAGTTTATTTCTCTCACTCCTCTACTACTATCATGCACGCTGAAACATATCATAGAACATTCCAACCATCTTCCTTTTTCTCAGAAATTACTCTGAAAAAGATCGATTCTCTATCATACTGCTGCCTGAAACCCCTTAACGCCGCATTCTTAACTTTTGAATTCACCAGGACTGCTATTGATAGCCACCCACTCTGACTTGTCCTGAATACAATCAACTCCAAGGCCCCCCTTCCAATGAAACATATGACCGAGTCACTACCTTGACAACTCACCTATGCCTTAAGCAAAATTCTAAATCTTCGAAAGCCTAACCCTGGCCCGACAGGGCCAACTTTTTGCACATATTCATTAAATCCCATGCACAATTACCATTTTACATCTTTTCCTTAGTTGTAATAACTTGCTAACACGCCGAAAATCCATAACCCTATGATAACACAATCATGCAACCCAACTGTAGATGGTGGGACTCCCCCACTTAGCCTGAAGCTACTCCTTGCACCACTCTAAACGCTGCCGAGATCATTTCTCCTTTGATAACACGATCTTGCTCGACCAATCCGTCCAATTCTTCAAAATTCTCTTGCTAGCATTACTTTCTTGATTTGCAAAAAATTCTCTTCCAATTCTTCCAAATTCTTCCAAAAATGATTGAAGAACACTTACCACAAGAATCCCACTGAAAATCTCGTCCGAAATCTCCTTCCCCGAGCTCTCAAATGGAAAAATGAGTTATGGCCAAGAACTCGCGAAATTAGAACTTAAACTGTCTGCCCAGACTTTTACTCTGTGCGATCGCGGAAAAAGGCACTCGATCGCGAAGAACAAAATGCTGCCCAACCAAACTAACCTTATGTGGTCGCAGAAAAAACAATGCGATTGCGTAAGAACACTCCTCACAATGTTGCGATCGCGACCAGCTCTACGCGATCGCATAGAGCAATTCCATCACTTCACTGCCACTCCAAGTCCTACTATACAAACGGAAACATCTCCACGCGAATGCAGTGACCAAGACTGCTCACACTACGCGATCGCACACCTACATTCACGATCGCAATTCAAAAAATCCACATGGCCTCAACTTACTCTACGCGATCGCGTATGAACTTATGCGATGAGAGTGAAGAAATCACTACTGATAAAACACCAGAAAACCAGCAATCTCCCAAAGACCAAAATGCCCGTTTGAGCATCCTAAATATACCCGTCGCCCCCCGGTACCTCAACCAAACCTACCAACATATCTCATAACATTATTCAAACTTAGTCGAGCCTTCGAAACACCAAAAACACCAAAATCACATCAAATTCAAGCCTATGAACTTTGAAATTTCTAAATTTCACCAAGGATGTTAAAACCATCCAAAACACATCCGAGTGATTAAGAAAATTGCACAAATATCCAAAATGACATTATGAACCTGCTCCAACTTCTGGAATTCCTTTCTGACCCCGATAGCCTATTTTTCACTACCGACCGGAACTCGCCAAAAACTAACTTTCGCCAATTCTAGCCTAATTCTACACCGGACATCAAAATCCATTTTCCGAATAGACTTCTAAGTCCCAAATCACCTAACGAAGCTATCTAAACAATAAAATCCGCATTCCGAGGTCGTTTACCGATAAGTCAACTTTCAGTTGACTTTTCCAACTATTGATCCAAGATAAGAGACTAAGTGTCTCATTTTTCTCCAAAAATCGTTCTGAACCCGAGCCAACCAATCTCACACAGCGTAATGAAGCTAAACCACATAAAATGAAGCAGGAACGGGAGAAATGGGGCTAAACTCTCGGAACGACCGGCCGGGTCGTTACAGTTGGTTAATGAGCTTATGGATAACTTAATATCTCCAATGCAAAAAGTCCAAGAAACTGCAGTAGTAGTAGTAGTAGAGGTGCGCAAGGAGCAAGTTTCAAGCTCTTCTAAAATAATGCAATGAGCCAAACTACTTTCTCTAGAAGAAAATGTCAATCTTTCTCCCGTGCATAGATTACAAAAGATTATGTGCATTCTGCAAATTTTAAATGCTTCAATTCGGAACAAACATCTATTAACATTTTTTTCAACTAATACATAGAAAACAATGTAATGTGGAAGGGAATCCAACATCTTAATCCTGGCGGAGTTGTGCCCAAACACCAATGGAGATGAAACGTTTTAGCAGACATGGTTCACAGCAAGAACTGCCTCTGATTTCTTTTACCAGATTTACTAAAAGGAAACAAATGCATCCAAATTTTGACGTGCTTGCAAACTTCGTATAGGAAATGTATTTCTTGCTCGTATAGGAAATGTCTTACAATATGTTCATCACAGAGTAAAATAGGATATTAAATGTACTAACCTGTTAAATGATTCAATCTATTGATCACTTGAAGATGGTATGAAGGCTGATCAAATACTATCGTTGTAAGTTGTGCGTATTTACTCCCTAGCTCATCATATTTTCTCTCTAGCCCTTCCAGGTGTCCTTTTAGTGTTTCATTTTCTTTTTCAGTAGCATTCAGCTTTTTCAACAATGTAGCTTTATAGAAGTTACCTCCTTTCAACTCTCTAGCGGTTATCCCACCACCAAATCCAACTACATGACTCTTTTGTTGAGGTCCAAAGTACCTTTCTACAACCTCAATGTTTGTAAGAGACGGTTCAGATTGCACCAATTCTTTGATTGTATCCTGTAGAATGAATAATAATTTAATAAAATGATACAACATAGTAAATAAATAATGTAAACTGAAATTTATAAATAAACATACATATTTCTTGTTGGTTTCCGGTTCAACAAGCTTGTTGTTCTTCTTACGAGTCTCAAAAAATTAGTTGCCACATCTGGTAGATTACCATCTTTACCTCCCTTCACATTTAATAAGCAAGTCAAAGAAATCTTTGTAACAAAGATAAGGTTTCTTAATAGAATTGTAAGATTTACTCACCAATTCATAAATGATCTCCATTGGCTTACTACCCGTACGATGAGGCATACTCAACTTAGACCTATTGACCGAGTTTCGTGTACTTGTTCCTGAATTAACAATATACGGGCAAAATTCTGGTTAGCAACTTAATATAACATTATATGTTAATATATAGCTATGAAATCATACCTTAAAATTTTCAGTAAAAAAATGCTTCTTGACCAGCCATTCCTAATCACTCTTGTATACCCCTTTTGGCACATATTTTAGAGCATAACGAAATGACTTCGACTTAATATTCTTGTGCATCGATCCTCTCCAATTGTTCCATAACTTTTTCATATGTTTCAAGACATGATTTTGTTGATCATTTATGTCATGACTGTCAAATTTGTCCTGCAATATTCCACAAGTATCATTAATATAAAACTTATCTTATAAACTAGAAAAATAAAAATTTAACTAGAGAGAGGGATGGGCATCTTTAACCTCCCTTAAAGAGAAAATCTGAAAAATATACAAAGCAATTAAGCTAAATACAAATTAACTTGTGATTAAAGAAGACTCAATACTATATCACAATATAACTGGCTGCTTAATTTTTGTAATGAATCTGATTCTTTAAATTGGGTAGCAAATCTGAGGAACTTTTTGAGGAAATTTGAATTAACTTTTGAGTTTGTATAAGAGTTACTACTACATACCAGATGATCAAATTTCCTAAAGAATAGATCTGTTACAAAAAATACTATTGTTAATTTAGATTTTATAAATTTAAACACCAAAATGAAAGAAGACATAAATACCAATGTGAAAGAAATAAATCAGTAATTCCTTGATGCTCCCTAGCAGGAATCGAACAAGGTATAAACATAGAAGTTTTTCGTGCCTTCCATGTTTAAAAACTAGTACTATTAGTTTATCGTTCTTTGATGATATCGTTGGAATAAGTCCTTTGAAAGACATATGAAAAAGAACATTTAGTGCATTTACGGGCATCTAAAAATCAGCAGCGATAGAAAAAAAGAAGAAAATGAGTTACCATATTATATTAACCAGTAGATATGGAGAAGGCAAATCAAGAAAGTAATGCTTTATATCTTTACCGTAACAACTTCTCACATGTGTTTCGATGTCTGCCCATGAGAGTACACGCAATGGGAAGATATTACGATCACGAACCAATATACCTAAGTGTCTCAAAAATGAGGCATGATGCTGCCTAACAACCCTGTCGTGGTAGAAAGTGACGTGCAGTTTTTCTCCAACTTTGAGTCCTGCAACTTTTTTACACCTATTCATACCTGTCATGACCCCAAATCCTAATCGGCCGTGATGACACCTATCGTGGAACTAGGCTAGCCAACTACCGCATGTTCACAATTTCTTTAGAAAATCTCATTTAAGTTTCAAGCATTTCATAAGGATATACAGAAAATTTCTTAATATAATAGGCCAATTTTATACAGTACTGCCATCCCCAAAACCCGGAACCAACATGTCATAAGCATCTAGTGAAGTAAGAAAAATAAACTATAATAATACAAAACTCCGAATCAAAGCTAAATACAACAGGAAGGAAAAACAGAGATGTTGCGAACGCTGAACAGCTACCTCTATAACCCACGATCCGGCTCCTCTACGATATATAAAACCTAATGCTCGATATCTGCTCCTGCATCTGAACACAGAGGTGCATGGAGTAATGTGAGTACGCCAATTCAGTAGTAATGAAAATAAATCAAGTCTAAGTAGTAAGGAAACACATAAAAATCAATGCCATCAAGTCACCATATACACAACCTTACTTTCCCAATAATATAACATAGATATACAAAATCATCATGTCTTGAAAATCAACTTCATAAAAAGTCCTTTAAAGAATGCACAGTTTTTAACAACTTTAAAACAAAAGATTTGGTATACAATGAATGTAGAAAAATCATAGTAGCCCCTCGGGAAAAAACATGTTTCATAATCAGCCCCTCGGGCATGCCTCACAATCCCTCAGCACCTCACAATCACTCATCACCTCACAGTCACTCAAGCCTCCCAATCTCTCGTCACTCGCACTCGGTGCACTCACTGGGGGTGTGTACAGACTCCGGAGGGGCTCCTTCAGCCCAAGCGCTAATATCACTCAGCACCTCACCATCACTCTTGGCCCTCGGCCACACTCGGTGGAACCACTCGAAAAGCCCCTCGGACGAAGTAGTAAAATAGGGTACTCGACCCGAAACATCGTTTTAATGCTCATGTAGTGTAAATCAGGTTGAGTTTCAATTAAAACAGTATGCACAATGATGCTGAGTAAAATCATCAACAGGTAGTGAGGAAAACAGCAGTAAAACGCCCTCAAAGGGTCTAAACAGATCGGCACGAGGCCCCAAACACGGCTTATAGCCCAAATATTTCACAAATCTTTAGAACATACTTTAACATAAGGTTTTAAGTAAATATGAAACTCATTAGTCACCGTGGAGAGGACCTAGTCCAATCCAAAAATCAGTATGCGCCACATATTCATCATTCGACATGTGCGCCATTCCAATTTCAGTGATAAAATAATGGAGTCCGGGATTCCATACCCTCAGGACAAGATTTAAGACCATTACTTACCTCTACCGGGCCACGACACTAGTCCGCTATGCCTTTGCCCCTCAAATTGGCTCCCGATTGCTCCGAATCTAGCCAAAACCAGTTAACATTATCAATATATACTCAAGGAACACAACCCAACCGAAAATTATCAGTATAATCAAAAATCTTGAAATTCGGCCAAACCTAAGCCCCGGGCCCATATCTCGGAATTCGATAATTTTTACATCACTGGAAACCTCGTCCTTCCACGATTTTATACATACCAAGAATACTAAAATCGGACCACAATTGCCTATCCAAAACCTCAAAAGAATTTCCAATTCTTCACCTCCCTTCTTCCCAACCTTTTCCTACCCAAACCCTTAAATTTTCAAGCCTAATCCGAACAAAATAGCATAGGAACGAGATTAGCAACCAAAGAACTTACCTTTGCTGAAGAATCTTGAATTTCCCTCTCTAAATCGCCTTTAATGGACTCCTCCAGCATGCAAATTGATGGAAAGATAAGAAAAGTCGCGGAGGGTCCTTTTTATACTGTTTCTGCCCAGTCATTTCCGCTCCTGCGAACAATTGGCCGCACCTGCGGTCCCAGGTGCGCACCCTCAAAAACTCACTTAACGGGCCAATCCCGCACCTCCGACCATTTCTCCGCACCTGCGGCATCGCATGTGCGACAAATTCCTCGCACCTGCGGACCTCTCCCTACTCATCAAAATCTTGCACCTGCGTAGCCCAGTCCGCTCCCGCGGGATCGCACCTGAGGCTCCTATTCCGCAGGTGCGAAAGCACCAGCAACCTGCAGATTACCAAAAATCACTCCAAACTTCCCGTCAACCATCCGAAATAAATCCCGAGCCCCTCGGGGCCCCAACCAAACATACCAACACACCCCATAGAATTATTCCCACTTAGTTGAGCCTTCGAAACACCAAAAATAACACAAAAACACCAAATTTACATCAAATTCAAGCCTAAGAACTTGAAACTTCTAAATTTCGCCAACTACGCCGAAATCAACCAAAACACCTCCGATTGACCTAATATCTTGCAGGCATAACCAAAATAACATTACGAACCTGCTCCAACTTTCGGAATTCCATTCCGACCCCAATAGCTTATTTTCCACTATCGACCGGAAATCGCCAAAAACCAACTTTCGCCAATTCAA
Source organism: Nicotiana knightiana (assembly GCA_005239525.1). Taxonomy (NCBI): domain Eukaryota; kingdom Viridiplantae; phylum Streptophyta; class Magnoliopsida; order Solanales; family Solanaceae; genus Nicotiana; species Nicotiana knightiana. The sequence continues at coordinate 27,543 of ML369595.1, forward strand.
GCCTAATTCTACACCGGACATCACAAAAATATTCTGATCACACTCCTAAGTCCTAAATCACCTAATGGAGCTATCCGAGTCATAAAATCTGCATTCTGAGGTCGTTTACCAATAAGTCAACTCTCAGTTGACTTTCTCAACTATTAGACTACTTTAAAAAGGCTAAATGCCTAAACTCTTACCATAACCACTCCGGACCCAAACCAACTGATCCAACACATCAAGAATAGGATAGCGATATATAACAAATGCAGAAATAGGGGAGACGGGATAAATCTCACGGAACGACCGGCCGGGTCGTTACAGTACCTCTCACTTTCTTTACCTTTTCGGATTCTCATGGCCCTGCAAATTCCAATTTAAGTCAAATATAAAAATTATACTTAGACAATGAAAACCAAAAAATATCTTATAATTAACTTGAGACAATAAAATACTTATTTCACTTCTCTGATTTTCCTGCATCTCTTCTTCTTCGCGAGGAAAGGAATTATCACCTTCCAATATTTGATCAAAACCAGGGGGCACAACATTTTCTCCAACTTTGAGTCCTGCAACATTTTTACACCTATTCATTTCTCTCACTTTTTTTACCTTTTCAAATTCATATAACCCTACTAATTCAAATTTAAGTCAAATATAAAAATAGTTTTTAGACTATAAAAACAAAAATATCTTATTACTTGAGATAATAAAATACTTTTTTCACTTCTCTGAGTGTCCATCATCTCTTCTTCTTCATGAGGAAAGGAAGTATCACCTTCCAATATTTGATCAAAATTAGGAGGCACAACATTTTCTTCAACTGTGAGTCGTGCAACATTATTACACGTATTCATTCCTCTAACTTTTTTTACCTTTTTAGATTCATATAGCCCTGTAAATTTCAATTTAAGTCAAATATAAAAATAGTTCTTAGACAATAAAAATAAAAATATCTTATTTCTTGAGATAATAAAATACTTTTTTCACTTCTCTGAGTGTCCATCATCTCTTCTTCTTCATGAGTAAAGGAAGTATCACCTTCCAATATTTGATCAAAACCAGGAGGCACAACATTTTCTCCAACTTTGAGTCCTGCAACGTTTTTACACCTATTCATTCCTCTCACTTTTTTTACCTTTTCAGATTCATATAGCCCTACAAATTCCAATCTAAGTCAAATATAAAAATAGTTCTTAGACAATAAAAACAAAAATATCTTATTGCTTGAGGTAATAAAATAATTGTTTCACTTCTCTGAGTGTCCATCATCTCTTTTTCTTCATGAGGAAAGGAGGTATCACCTTCAAATGTTTGATCAAAACTAGGAGGTGCAATATTTTCTCCAACTTTGAGTCCTGCAATATTTTTACCCCAATTCGTTCCTCTCAGTTTTTCTACCTTTTCAGATTCACAAAGCCTTGCAAATTCTAATTTACGTCAAATATAAAAATAGTTCTTATACAATAACAAAGAAAATATCTTATAGATTCAGATAATAAAATACTTATTTCACTTCTCCGGGTGCCCTGCATCTCTTCTTATTCATGAGGAAAAAGCATATCACCTTCAAATATTTGATCAAGACTAACAGGTGCAAGACTATCATTATGAATTAGGTTATTCAGATAAGAAGCTAATAGATTCAAAGCTTTACTTTTGCCAATCAAACCTTGTTGTTTAGCATTTACTCTTAAAGAACCCAATACTCTGAAGCTCTGTCCTCGCCCCCTTGCTAAGGTACCAGGTGGAATGTACACATGCTTAACATTCTTCGAACTTGATTCCATTTTAGACTTCTGCTATTTTGATGGATTCATGTCAACCTAGCACAAAAAGAAATTGAGTAACAAATGTCTATAATGTCAGTATTATCATATATGAACATAGGAAAGTCTTTGAAAGAAGCTTGGAAGTTACATGGCCATAGACAACAGTAATAAAGATAATTTACAAAAACATGACGGATAGAAACTTGGAGATAAAAAAATATATAACAAGTCATATTCATCATATAAGAACATATAATCAGTTAAGGAAAAATCCGCAGGTATAGTTTTAGAATCTTTTGCTGAACTTTTAAATCAAATGGAATCCAATACGACACTTCCCTCATCACAAGTGAGTTGCCTAATTAAATAAAGGAGTTGATAAGTATCCAAACCTTCATGAGTCCTTTTCCTTTTTAGTTGTGAGGAATGATCTAACTCCTCTAAATCATCAATATTTTCGTGCAAAACCTCGAAAGTATCACTAGGTTGAACTTTTTGTACAACATGCTAACCTTTATTGGAAAGATTGTCAATGTAAAAAACTTGTGATGCTTGATTGGCTAATACAAAAGGATCGGTTGTTTTCAAAAATCGATGGCAGTTAACACTTACAAAGTCATATCCATCTATTTTAACTCCCTTTTCTTGGCCATACACATCAAACCACGTACATCGAAATAAAACTATTCTTCCTCCACCAATAAATTGTAATTCTAGTATATATGTTAGTTCTCTATAGTAATCAATGTTCTTATTCTCTTCACCCGTCTCTCCAACTACAACCACCCCGCAGTTCTAAGTTCTCAAACCTTTATCATAATATTTCACGTGAAATTTATATCCATTAATAAGGTAGCCTAAATGACTTGTCACGTATGGCATGAGACCACGTGACAATGAGAGCAAACCTGCCATTTTTTTTTACTACCATTGCATTTGTGTAATCATGCAACCTATCAAGATCAAGCACATAGTTTAGCAAATAATATTTACATACTTGGTTTGAAAAATATTAGTGTTAACTAGTACTCACCTTTTCTTTTAACCAACCAATGAATTGCCTATCAGAATTTTCTTGAGAGGTATCAACTGGAGTTAGTGAAAACTCTCTACAAATATTTAAAGCATAATAACATATCATTTTAATGAAAATAGAGAAGGTAAATAAAAGTAAATTGTTGAAACAAGTCATTACTTACTCGAGAAATGATTGAATTTCATCACAATTCTTCAAAATATAAATATGTGCTTGCTCCAGTTCATTTGAATAAAGTTTGTGTGGTTTGCCATTCGTTCAAGTTGATTAAACTTTGTTTCCATTGTATGTATATATCTTGAACATAAGGTCATACATTCAGTTGCTAAATATCCCTCTGCAATAGAACCTTCTACGCAAGCCCTATTACGAATAAATGGTTTCATAAAGTATATATATCGCTCCATTGGATACATCCATCGATATTGAGAAGGTCTACCAGTCTTAGCTTCACTAGCTAAATGAATTGGCAAATGCTCCATGACATAAACAATATTAGTTATTGGTATTTGGGCATCTATCTGCTCTAATTCATCCACTCTTAAATATTTTGATCCAAGCATGTTGAAAAACAAAGACAACTCAATAAGCGGTTCACACACAGATTTGCATAACGTGCCCCGTAGAACAAGTGGGAGTAAATGTTGTAGAAAAACATGGAAATCATGAATTTTTAAACCTGAAATATTGCGATCTTTAAGGTTGACACACTGGGTAATATTTGATGAAAATCAGTCTGGGACTTTTAAGCTCTTTAAGAAACTGAAAAACCTGTGCTTCTCTTCAGGAGATAATGTGTAACATGCCGTTGGTAAGTTATATTTATCCCCAATTTTTATTAGATGCAATTCTTTCCTAATGTTCATTTCTTGCAAATTCAACCGAGTGTTTATGGTTTCTTTGGTTTTTCCATCGATATTTAATATTGTCCCTAAATTATTATCACATATATTTTTCTTAATGTGCATTACATCTAAGTTATGCCGCAATAAAAGAGTTTTCCAATATGGGAGATCAAAGAAAATACACTTATTTTTCCAATTATCACCCCTACTCTCATGTGATATTTTAATCTTCTTCTTTGGATCCTTTGTTAGTTGTAAACCATCTAAATCAGCCACTTGATCAAGTATATCATCACCAGATAACTGTTTTGGTGGTAATCTTCGCTCCTTAGTGCCATCAAATGATGCTTTATTATTCCTCCATTTGTGATTAAAAGGAAGAAAGAGTCTATGGGCCATATATCATTGTTTTTTTACAATTTTGTAACCTAATTGAGTGAGTTTATTTATTGCAGCATGGGCACGCTAGCTTTTCCTTTGTACTTCATCCCGACAAATTTACATATGCGGGAAAATAATTAATGGTTCATAGTAAAGATGTATGTAACACAAAGTTTTGTTTAGTTGACGCATCAAATGTAGCCACTCCATATTCCCACAATTCCTTTAATTCCTCTATCAAAGGCTGGAGATAGACATCAAAGGCTTTAGAGGAAAATAACGTAAAATCTTGTAGGGTATCTTTTTTCCACTTTTAAATTTGGTTTCTCCACTACGTTTATCCTATTTCCATCTAGATGCACCACAAACTTTGCAAGACTCCAGAGAGTTATCATCCTTACAGTATAACATACAATCATTTTTACATACATCAATCTTTTTGTAAGAAAGCCCTAGGTTCCAAATTATCTTCTTTGCTTCATAATATGAATATGGTAAGTTTGATCCATCTAGCAATAAATATTTCTTCGAGAGCTTCAACAATATTGTAAATGACGCATTACTCCAATTACCAATACTTTTGATATGAAGCAACTGTACCAAAGTAGAAAGTTTAGAAACTTTTGAATCTTGGTACAATGGTTTCTCAAAATCTTTTAAGATCCTATAAAATCTTTTTGCTTCAATACTTGGTTTCTCCTCAAACAGCCCATCACCATTACTGTTCCTATTGTCTCCTTCAAAATTGGGATATAAATCTCTTAAAATTCCATGTATTTCATCTTCACCATCACCATCTTCAATGATAGTATCATCTACAAATTCATAATCTGAAGAGGACTCACCTAATCTCTCCCCATGGTGATACCAAAGGGTATAATTTTGGACTATTCCATATACTATTAAATGTGATCTAACCAGCTCACGTGTTCCTGAAATTTAATTACAACATTTGACGCATGGACAACGTATTTCGCGTGTTTCTTCATATCTTTTAAAAGCATAATCCAGAAAGTTCTCCACCCCAAGTATGTAAGCATTATCAAGTCGGTCATGAATAAGCTCCATACATTTCTTATCAGGTGCCATAATTTGATGCATGCACGAAATTAATATACATATATACTCAACCAAAAATATTAGTATAGCAATTAACAAGAAATGAGCATAAGCGAACAAAACCATATTAGTCACCTTTACTAAAGAATATTAGTCAATCTACTTTCGAAGATTATCTTTATAATCCATTTGAAGAATTTCTCACATTCAGCATTTCACTTGTCCACAACCTAAGTAAGAGCTTTAATATTTTAACAATAAAGGAAGAATAAATATATTAAATTTCTAGTACTCTTGATAATTGAGAATATTTTTTAGCAATGATTTTATAAAAAAGCTACAAATCAGGGAAATTAAAAAAGAATTTAATCTATATTGATGCTCTTATAGTGTGGTTGTTGATTAAAACAAATAGTACTTTAAATTACCTTTAGAATTTAATCTTGGTATAGAATCTAAAGAATGCTCTATCTTTCATTTTTTCTCTTAAGGCAATACATTCCATCTCTATAATTTCTAACAGAGAAAATTCTATATCCACTATCCCTTGGCAAAAGATCACAACTAGACAATATAGAGAACCTTTGTAAGAGTAAATGTAGCAACAATAAAACTATCTAAAATATATAGTCAATTGACAGCTATAACGAAGTATTAGTGTTCTCTAATAGAGGAGAGGAATATAAAGGCAATCACATCCATTAGGAAAAATAATTAATACTGATACACCACTCACCAATATTTTATCCAGAGAAGTATTACTCACAGTCGTACGGAGAAAAAAAAAACATAAATAAGTAAAAATTGCAACAACAACAACAATATATCCAGTATAATCCTATATAGTTGGAACTAGCGAGGGTAATGTGTACGCAGACCTTACCCCTACGATAGAAAGGTTGTTTCCAATAGACCCTCAGCTTAGAAAAGCATATGTACAACAATTAACATAGAACCTAACAGTTAAAGTTCAAACATTCTAACTCATAGAAAAAATGTTACAGAATTATGAAGACTTTTTAAAGATTCATGTAGAGATGCCAAATAATATTGGTAAACAACAGACATTGCAGCTTATGGTTGAATCATAACTTCTAAACTGCGTAAAACCTTCACTTAATTAATAGTTGACATCTGAATTGAAAAATCTTTCAACCCAGTGAATATGACATCTGACAAAGCTTCTAGAATACACAAACTATATCAATAAATTGCTCATGTATGCTCAAAATCTTAAATTTCTAGATCGCTCCATTACATGGGCTCACGGATGAAATGTTTCCCGATCACTAAATGGTGAATACACAACAACATAGGATAAACTGCAGAACTGCTAAAGGTGCATTCATCAAAGTTCAATGGTTTCAGCGCATACTACTATATTTGAAGCTTATATCATACTATATTTATTGATTAGGGTGTGCATGTATCAACAAATACAGATATTTACAAACAGCCAAACATCCCAGCAGTTAAAGAAAATTTCTTTATGCAACCTTTATTGGATATGGAGATTTCACAACCAAAATGCACATGAGAACATATAACTCAAGTAGTAAGCAGACCTAAATTCCATTTTCAGCATCCATACAGTACACAAGTCTACTGGAGGATTTATGGTGTAAATTCAATGGTGGAAGTTAGCCAAGATGTGATATGCTTAGATACTTCTATAGTCATATGAGGACAATTACCTGACTAATACAGAAAGATCATCAATTGTTTCCTAATTCTATACCTACCAATCCAACTTCCTTTCAGTTGTCCGTTGACACTAACGTAACTTACAATAAATGTAACGACCCGACCGGTCGTTTTGCACTATCGGACCCCTTTCTCCTAAATGAAACTTTCCATAGCGGCTTTTTATGATTTATGACTTGCGGGGACTGGTGGTACTGGATTCGGAGGCGTTTAGAGTGCTATAGGAATAATTGGTTCCTTAAGGTTGGCCTTTAAGGCCAAGTTTGACTTCGGCCAACATTTTGGGTAAACGACCTCGGAATCGAGTTTCGTTGGTTCCGGTAGCTTCGTGCGTATGTTCAGATTGGGTTTCTGATGATCCAGGGGCATTTCGGCGGCCAATATTGAAATAAGAAGTTCCTTAAGTTCATATTTTGGTTTGAGATGTGTTTTTGTGTTAACGATGTCCGAACGGAATTCTGAGACCGTGACTAGTTCCGTCATGTTAATTATGACTTGCCTGCAAAATTTGGTGTCATTCCGAGTTGTATTGGTCAGTTCGGGACGTTGTTAGCGAGGTCTAGAAAACTTAAAGTTCCTATGTTTGGTTCTTGGGGTTTGGGGGGTGTGATTTCGAGTTTTAGCATTGTTTTGGGTGTTCCGAAGGCTCGAGCGAGTCCGTATTATGATTTGGGACTCGTTGGTATATTTGAACTAGGGCTCGAGTAGGCCCAGGTGCCTTCCGGGCACCTAACGGGGCTAAAAACCAGCAAAATATGGTTGTTGGTGCACCTGTTCTGGTGTGGTCCCCAGCATCGCATGTGCGATCACCTAGTGGCCTGACCAATTATCGTAGGTGCGGAAATATTCTGTAGAAGCGGAGCCGCAGATGCGGTCTCCACTCTGCAGGTGCGGGCCCAGGCTCCCTAGCCCATTCCCGCAGATGCGAGATTTTCCTCGCAGGTGCGAGACCGCAGGTGCGGAATCACTGTTCAGGCAGTGTGTTTTATATACGAGTTTTAAATCCATTTTTCTCATTTCTTTATCCTTTCATGGGTGATCTTCCTCCATTGTTAAGGGCTAATGACCTGGTCTTCTAAGGTAAGTGAACTCTACTCAAAAATTAGTTTCATGCATGGACTTCAAGCTTAATTAGCTACTTAACTTAGTGTAAAAAAAAATCAAGAACTGGGTAGTAACCTAGAACTTGTGATAATTTGAGAATTTTTATATGAATTGGCCATGAAATCAAGTAGGAATCGTATATTAATGATCCTTAGGCAATGGGGAATCCGAGCATGTGGGCCCGAGGGTGAGTTTTTATATATCTTCAAGAAAGATGAATAGGCTAAGCTAGTAAGAGAATTTCATACTTTGGAGCATATATTGACCTATTTATATAATATTTGACTAGTTTCGAGTCCTCGGGTGTAGAGTTTGGAGGTTCGGGTGCGTTCTTGACCCGGGAAGTAGGTTCTACGCACGGTGAGTCTCCTGTCTAACCTTGTAAGAGAGAATTGTTCCCATAGGTAATTAAAAATGATTGAATTGTCCTTATTTTCGGGGGCTACGCACGCACGAAGTGAGAGAGTCCGTGCGTAGCTACTACTATTCTATGCCGGGTAGTCTTTAGGACTCACAAGCATGCTTATATGCCTTATTTGTATCCCTACATGTATTTCTAGCCGATTACTATCCTTGAAACTAGCATGGGAAAATGGAAGGTTATATTAAATAATGATGTTGCCTTGAACTCTATATATTTTCTGAAATTTACAGATAAACTCTATGTATGTATACGAGCACCCGTGTCGCATGTATGATCCGTGAGCGGGGTAGCCTTATATTATGTCAACCGCGTCACACGATTGATTCGCGAGCAGGGTAATAGAGGCATATATGGTTCGAGCCGATCGAACCTTCGGTAGTGCACATTTATGTTGTTGCGTCGCTTCGGCCGTACGCCTCGGCATGTTATATGCTATGTATTTGACTTAGAGTCTTATTAATATTGTCAAATGAATTGTCCTATGTGGTAGGGGTTTGGACTTGTATTAACTGTTGTTATTTGATACTTGTGGTAGGTGGTATTTCACATACATGATATTCCATGCCTACTTGATTTATGAATTGTTAATCCTGATTGAACCTGTTTAATTATATTATTGCTAAGGACCCTAGTGAGTGTTATGTCTACCTCTCGTCACTACTTCTTCGAGTTTAGGCGGGATACTCACTGGGTACATATTTGTTTATATGTACTCATGCTACGCTTCTGTACTTAATTGTACAGGTTTTGAGGCTGGTACATCTGGTTATCATACCGGAGCATGATCTTGAGAGTACTTACTGGGCTAGACTACACGGTGAGCTGCTCTTACCGGCGTTCCTCAGCAACACTATGGAGTTCCTATTACCTCTTCTTCTTTTGATATTGTATCTACCCTTTCGAACAAATTGTGTATTATTTTGTCTACTTTGTATATTCCACTAGTCGCCTGTGGACTTGTGACATTAGGTCTTGGCACGTGTAATTGGTTTTCTAATATTTTGGCTACATTACACCTATTGGGAAACAATATTTTGAGTTCATTTAATCACACTACATCGCGTGACTGTTTTCTTTAAATGATTTCCCAATCAAAAACTTGTTAAGCACCTAATTGTTTTTAATAAGTAAATAAATCTCACTAGTAATTGATGTCGTCTTGCCCGACTCCGGTGTTGGGCGCCATCACGACCTGAGTTGGAACTTGGGTCGTGACAATAACAGTATTTCACTTCAGCTAACAAAAGGTATAATAAGATTAACAACTGAGTTAACAAAAATATGAAAAGTTTAATAAACACTAAAATTGTTTTCAGTTCAGTGAATTGACCATATCACACAACACTTATGTACAAGCAACTACAAGTAGTAAATTAAAACATTGAATAAGGATCTCATGGGTAGGAGTAGGAGAAACAGAGACAGCGATAGCAGCGTCTGAAGCAGCTACAACACATATAGCGCAGAATTGAAAAATTAGTATGATACAAATTCTTTATCTCAATGGTGATGCTTAACCAGCATCATAGAAAGTATAAGTACATTAACACTAAATAAATTAGCAATTGAACAATCAGCAACTACACATATTTTGACTCCAAAATTTAAGCGAGGAAAAAAACGACTAATTGAGTGATTTTTCAATATCACTCTTCACTCTTCCTAGTTCTTCCGGAAGTTGTTTGTTTTTTTCAAGCTCAGCACACAGGCTGGTCTTCACTGAATTTAACTTATTTTCAAGCTTAATGTGTACCTCACTCGCAACTTCCTTTCCCTTTTGAGAGTTCCAGGCCCATTATCCATTTTAAGTTCCTCAATTGTCTCCTTCAAGTCTACTACCACCATTAATAGGCCATCTCTCTCATGCTCAATGTTAGAAACTCGCTCAGTTAAGAATTATTTTTCCTTACACATTCAATGGTTTCTTTTAAGTCTACCACCACAACCATTAGATCATGTCTTCCATGTTCTATACTTGCAATGTTTTCATCTAAGGCATTCTTCTCTTTCTTCAGATTCTCTATTGCTTCTTTTAAATCAACTACAACAACTACTAGGTCATCTATGTTTTGTTCCGCTTCTCCTAATTCCATAGTTAGTGAATATTTTTCATTTATAAGACTATGTTAAGCACCAATTAACACATTTTCTAATGACATGAGCTTCTTAGGAGAGTAAGATTTCAGATTTCTTTGAACATCTAGAAAATTTACCTCATCACCGTCGTCATGTTCCTCGTCATCAGATTGAGCCATCAAAGTAAAGATTGAGTCATACTCAGTTGCTTCACTGTCCACTGCCATCATTGAACTATCACCATGATTATTTTCTTCTTCAGACTAGCTGGAGGAGTCTCCCCATATATCAAGAGCTTGCTTCACAAAATTGTCAGCGACATTCTTTCTGTTGAAGTGTTTATCAGGAACCGAGTTCGTCTTGGCTGCTTTGTCTGAGTTGTGCTTGAATTTATCTTTCTTTAGGAAAGGACAGTCCTTGATAAAGTGTCCTTTCTTTCCACATTTATGACAGACGTCATAGTTTTTTAGCTTGCTAGAGCTACCCCTTTTTGGAATGCCTCCATTCCTGTGAACCATTTTCTGGAATCTTCTTGTCAAATATGCCATATCACCACCTTCACCACTTGAGTCATTGATGTCTTTCTTAAGGACCAGGTTCTTCTCTCTTTTGGGATCTCTTTATTTAATGTCATTCTTCTTCTTCATTTCATAAGTTTTCAAGTTTCCAACATGTTCATCTATGGTCAGTGTCTGCAAGTCCTTCGCCTCAGTAATGGAATTTACTTTGCTTTCTCAAGAACTGGGCAGTACACTAAGGATTTTTCTGACAAGCTTGTTTCTATGAATTATTTCACTAAGAATGTGAAGCTCATTGATGATGGAGGTGAATTGAGTGTGCATATCATGGATGTATTCATCATCCTTCATCCTGAAGAGCTCATATTGAGTTCTGAGCATGTCGATTTTGGATTGCTTCACCTGTGTTGTTCCCCCGTGAGCTGTTTGTATGGCTTCCCAGATTTCTTTTGTTAATTGACATGCCGATATCCTATTGTATTCATCAGGACCAATACCACCAAACAAGAATTTTCTTTGCACGAAAATTCTTCTCTATGGCCTTTCGATTAGCCTCATTAAATTCCTTCCTCGTCTTGGGAATGGCTATAGGTGGATCTCCAAGATTCTTGGTAGGAACAAAGGGTCCATCACATATGACATCCCATAGCTCAGAATCTTCAACAATGATAAAGTCGTGCATCCTAGTCTTCCACCACCCATAGTACTGACCATTGAACCTAGGTGGCCTGTAGGTAGAATGACATTCTTCAAAGTTTGGTGGAGCAGCCATGAGGATCCTTTCTAGGTGTTAGCCTCATAGAAAGAACCTACTGTAATACCAATAGAGAGAATTCGAGGCTCCACCAAACTATATAGAGAACCAGGTTATCTATTAGATTCCACAAATTACACATACACACATCAGAAAGTAAATGACACTTAGAGTTTTTATGTCGAAAATTCCCAGCTCAACGGGATTAAAAACCATGACCTACACTTGTAGGATTTCAACTTCATTACTGAGCAACATTCAGATTACAACCTATGTAACCTAGGAATTAACTACTTAATCCCTCACTAACTTGTAACATACCTATTACAAACCACTTTGTAATCCCTCTATTACAAAGACTTCACAACTTGACTAATTCTAGCCAAGACACAAACACTGAAGTTTATGATTTACAAGAGTTTCCTAATCAATTCTTCTAAACAAGACAAGTAGGAATTAAAATTGAAGAACAATTACAAAGTTACAACTCTACTAAGGACATACAAAGACTTGATATGGGGAATGGTTCGTAAGAGTGTTGTTCTTTGTTCTTGATGCACTAGAGAATCATTTTTCTTGATGATCAATCACACATAGTGCTTGAGTAAATTATCTAGTGTTCACGTGATGTTTTATCATTGGTTTAATGTTAATATAACATTGATGACATCACTTGAATGATGTAAGCAGCTTTGGTACAAGATCCTTCAAAATGGATGTGACTGCTGCATTGTGTTGTACTGTTGCGTGTGTAACAGTCACTTTCTAGCCGTGGAGAGTTAACTTGGGTACAATCACCATGTGAAGCTAAGACCATATGTTCCCCTTGTTGATTCTTTAATTTTTGAGATTCTGACGAACATCTATAGCTTAAGTCTAGTTGTATTCATGCGCTTGGGAATGTGTACCAAAAGCTGATCAGGTTCCTCATATGGTTCCTGACATTATGTTTGTTAGATCTTCAAAACATAAAACAAACGTACTTATAAACTATCATTTTTCACATTTCCCGTAGGAGAAGGTGTTTTCGTGTGGGCCCGACCCTACTTGGTATAAGTATATGGAAAAATGTTATTCTTGGACTTTTGCACACATCTAAGACCTAGTCTAAGGAGGAGGCGGAGAAGCAAAAGCACAAGAAATTCACCATTCAATCCTCACTAAAGACAAGAGTTTGGATCATTTTATGCTTTTCTTTATATTTGTGATGCATTAATCAATATGTATGGAGTAATTCTCTTTACGGATTGATTGATTTGATGTATTGATATTTATTTGTGGATATTAATGCTAGTTTTTATGTATCGAATCATTTTGGGTGTTTTACTTGTTGCATGTATAGTCAGATGTTCATGTAATCGAGAGAGGCATACTTATGATATCCTTGCATTATTTTGTTGGTTGGATTCATTAATTCTTCTTAGTAATTGAAAGAGGGTAGTTGAATTGTTGGTCAAACCTAGTGTAACGACCCGACCGATCGTTTTGAGAGTTAGAGCCTCGATCCCTAATAACTGCTTTCCCTATATCTATTTCTGCTATTTTGACTTGCTGGAGTAATTGGTTGTGAATTTCAGAGTGTTTTGGGACACTTAGTCCTATATGAGAGCTTAAGTCTTAAAAATTTGGACTATAGTCGCAACTGTGTGAAGACAATTTTCAAATATAATTTCGTCGATTCCATTAACTCCATTAAGCGATTTTGGGCTTAGGAGAGCGTCCAGAATATGTTTTGGAGATCCATGGTCGATTTAGGCTTGAATCGACGAAAGTTAGATATTTGGCAATTTCGGCCGGTAGTGGAAATTTTGATATCGAGCCCGGAATAGAATTCCAGAAGTGGCACTAGGTTTTAGTGTCATTTGTGACATGTGTGTGAAATTTGAAGTCATTCGGACTAGGTTTGATGTGTTTTGGCATCGTTCATATAATTTGGAAATTCTAAGTTCCTTAGGCTATAATCCATGCTTAATTCATGTTTTTGATGTTGTTCGAGGTGGTTTGAAGGTTCGACTAAGTTTGTATGGTGTTATAAGATTTTTTGGTATGTTTGGTCGAGGTCTCGGGGGCCTCGGGTGTGTTTCAGGTGGTTAACAGATTGGGTTTTGGAAATTTGGAGTTGCTGAACTGCAGGTGCGGTCCCCATAGGTGCGAGAAATGGCCGTAGGTGCGAGGATCGCTGGGCATAAAAGGGGTTGAAATATAGGGTTAGTTCATTTTCACTCCATTTTTATTTTGAGCTTGGAAGAATGTGATTCTTTGAGGGATTTTCAGAGGAAACTTGCGGGTAACGATTTCTTACTCGAATTTGGTTTTATTACACTAATCTATTGTAGTTTTCTTCATTTAATCAAGGAAATTGAGTGAGAATGTGGGGTAAAGGGAGGAAAATTCCTCAATCGAATTTCTGAGTTTTGATCGAGTTTTAGGCATCAGATTTAGATTAGTTTTGGACGAGCGGTCTCGTGAATGAATGGGTGTTCTAAATTGGTAACATTTACTCGATTCCGAGTCATGGGCTCAGGGAGACTTTTTGGGCGTTTTTCCTATTTTCATTCCTTAACTTCGAATTCATTAGATAAAGTAGCTACTTATAGTTATATTAACATTGTGCAATTGATTTGATTAGATTTGGGACATTCAGAGTTGGATACTCGTGGCAAGAGAGCGGTTTCAGATTGATTTGAGTGGTTCGAGGTAAGTGGCTTGCCTAATCTTGCGTGGGGGAACTCACCCTAGGATGTTTGGTATTGTTTCCTGTGTGAGTTTCATGTACGTGAGGTGACAAGTACGTACACGGGCTATTATTATAAAAATCCCGTTTTTCTGCTAAATCATAAACTGTTTTCCTTTGATTAAATTGCAGTACTATGTTTAAATACCTTGTCTAGATTAGGAAAGCATGCCTACGCATTTTGACTGCCTATTAGAAATTATGTGCAACATGTTTAGGTAGATTCCTATTTTTCCTTGGTTGCAATTAGTCTAAACTGTACATTCCAATGCTGAAACTATCATGTCATTGTTGAGCTGCATATTTACTTTGGGACTACAGACGTATTCCGGGAGATTCCCTAGCACTGCATATTTACTTTGGGAATACAGACATATTCTAGGAGATCCCCCTGTCTTGCATATTTACTTTGGGAAAACTGACATATTCTGGGAAATCCCCCAGTACTGCATATTTATTTTGGGACTACGGACGTATTCCGGGAGATCCCTCTATACTGCATAATTATTTCGAAACTATGGGACGGTATCCTGGGAGATTCCTTGTGGTGTTTCCTTGTTCTAAGCCGAGGGCTTCCTTGACTGTTAATTTTTTGAATGTCTTTAAATATTTTACCATAAAATATATTACTGCTTAATTCATTATATTTACTCCGGTAGGGCCCTAACCTGACCTCATCACTACTCGACTGAGGTTAGGATTGGTACTTATTGGGTACCATTGTGGTGTACTCATGCCCTTTCATGCACATGTTTTTTGTGTTCACATCTGGGTACGAGCTATCAGCCTCGGATTTAGTGCACGCTTGCAGACTGTAAGATACTTTCTGCTTGCGTCCGCAGATCTTCTGAGTCCTCTACTATTCCCCAGCGTAGAGATTTTCTTTGTTTTCTTCAGACATTTTTGTATAGAGATATATAGACTTATAGAATCTTATGAGTAGTGGTATTTTGGGTTTTGGAAGTAATGTATTGTATATGAGTCGAGAGGCACAATTCTTGCTTGTTAAATCATACTGTTTAGCTTTATTATTATGTTTCTTTTATTTTTCCGCAATTATAAGCTTACATAGTCGTAAAGACTAGGTGTCGTCACGACACTTTTCGGAGGGGT
Organism: Nicotiana knightiana; assembly: GCA_005239525.1. Lineage (NCBI taxonomy): Eukaryota > Viridiplantae > Streptophyta > Magnoliopsida > Solanales > Solanaceae > Nicotiana > Nicotiana knightiana. The sequence continues at coordinate 43,045 of ML369595.1, forward strand.
AAAATGAGTCGTGACAAGTTGGTATAAGAGCTCTAGGTGCATAGGAGTCGTGAGTCACAAGCCAGTTTATTAGAGTCTCGCGGATCGGTGCAGAGACATTCGTACATATCTTTCGAGAGGCTATGTAACTGTTAAGAACAATCATACTTCTTCGATTTCCTTGTCGTGCGATTTATTGACATCAAAATTCTAAATTTCTATTCCATTCTCTCTCACAGATGGTGAGGACCCGTACCGAGAGGAACAATGATCAGGCACCCAAGCTCCCTACCAAAGACGCTAGAGGCCGGGGTCGGGGTACAGGATGACCATGCGGTGCAGCCCGAGTAACTGCAAGAACTGCGACAGAGGAGCCCCCAGCAACTCCAGTTGGAGGACCAGCACCTGAGATCCCTATTGCTACTCCAGCCCTCCAGGAGACTTTAGCTCAGTTCATGAACATGTTCAGCACCTTAGCTTAGGTTGGACTACTTCGGATAGCTTCCGCTACATCTTAGGCCGGGGGAAGGGCACATACCCGACAACCCGCACTCCTGAGTAGAGGGTCCAGGTTGATCAGGCCCTAGAGTTTATTCTTATGCCCCTAGTGGCTCTGGTTCAGCAGGAGACCAAGGCAGCTGCTTCTGACGTAGAGCGGCTCAGACTTGATAGGTACAAAAAGTACCACCCACCTACTTTCAGCGGACTAGCTTCAGATGATGGTCTGGGTTTTCTCGAGGAGTGTCATCGTATTCTCTGCACTATGGGAATTGAGGAGACGGGTGGGGTTTCATTCACCGTTTTCTAGTTGAGGGGAGCTGTATATCAGTGGTGGCGTGCCTATGAGTTGAGTAGTCCAGACGAGGCATCCTCACTCACTTGGACTCAGTTTTAAGAGATGTTCTTGCATGTGTATGTCCCTCGGAGCCTCATGGATGCTTGGTGCGTAGATTTTGAGCAGCTGCGCTAGGGTGGAATGACATTATTAGAGTATACAGTTCATTTCAGTGAGTTAGATCGACATGCACCGACTTTGGTTGCTACAGTTAGAGAGATGGTTCATTGCTTCATTGAGTGACTCCACCCCAGTATTCGGAACGATATGGCCAGGGAGTTGGAGATGGATATCACTTATCAGCAGGCAGTGAGTATTGCCAGGAGAGTGGAGGGAATGTTTGCCCGGGACAGAGAGGATATAGAGGCCAAGAAGTCTCGAGAGACTAGTCATTATTCAGGAGCTCGTGCACCAATAGCATGCCATGTTAGGAGTTTTGTGAGTCGCCCTGTTCATTCAACTCTTCCAGCAGCCAGCGGTGTTCCAACTCCTCCTAGACCTCAAGTTCCCTATTATTAACCGCTAGTATCCAATGTGCCTCCTTCTCAAGGTGCTATTACCGGCCAGTCTAGCAGGCGAGGTACGAGTCAGTCTCAGCCACCACGTCCTCCAAGGGGTTTTTTGAGTGTGGTGACACTCGTCACATGGTTAGAGATTTCCCCAGAGCCAGGAGGGGTGCACCTCCACATTATTATCATCATCCACGTGCTCCACCGGGTCCTCCGTCCATTCTTCTTGCCCCAGCTGCCGCTCCACCTTCTCAAGAAGCTCGAGGCGGACGTCGAGGTTGCCCTAGAGGGGGAGGCCAGACCAGGTACTATGCCTTTCCAGCCCGTTCATAGGCCTTCACTTCAGATTCAGTCATCACAGGTATTCTCTCTGTCTATCATAGGGATGCATCAATATTATTTGACCCAAGCTATACCTATTCGTATTTGTCTTCCTATTTTGCTCCACATTTGGGGGTATCTCGTGATTCTTTGATTTCCCCTGTTAATGTATCTACTCCTTTCAGAGATTCTCTTGTTGTGGACCGTGTATATCGCTCGTGTTTGATCGCTCTTAGCGGTTTTGAGGCCAGAGCCGATATGCTATTACTCAGTATGGTAGATTTTGATGTCATCTTGGGCATGGACTGGTTGTCACCCCATTATGCTATTCTTGATTGTCACGCTAAGACTGTGACGCTGGCTATGCCAGGCTTAGCGCAATTAGAGTGTAGAGGTACCTTAGAGTATACTCCCCGCAAGGTCATTTCATTTCTTAAGGCTCAGTGAATTGTTGGGAAGGGGTGTGATGCGTATTTGGTCTATGTGAGAGATGTCACTATTGGTACTCCTATAGCTGAGTCAGTTCTAGTGGTGATGGATTTTCCTGATGTGTTTCCAGCTGATCTTCCGGACATGGCGCTCGATAGTGATAATGATTTTGGCATTGATTTGTTGTCGGGCACTCAACCCATATCTAGTCCTTCTTACAGTATGGCTCCTCCTGAGTTGAAATAGTTGAAGGAGAAGTTGTAGGAGTTGGTTGATAGGGGTTTCATTAGGCCCAGTGTATCACCTTGGGGTGCTCCTAGTTTTTTTGTGAAGAAAAAGGATGGTTCTATGCGTATGTGTATCGACTATCGGCAGTTGAACAAGGTTTCACTAAAGAACAAGTATCCTTTGCCTCGTATCAATGATTTATTTGATCAGTTATAGGGTGCCGTGTGTTTTCCAATATTGACTTGCATTCTGGCTATCATCAGTTGAAGATTCGGGAGCCGGATATCCGGAAGACTGCTTTCAAGACCATATATGGTCATTATGAGTTTCTTGTCATGTCATTTGGGCTGACCAACGCCCCAATAACCTTTATGCATTTGAGGCACAATGTGTTCCAGATTTATCATGATTCCTTCGTCATTGTGTTTATTGACGACAGTCTAATATATTCCCGGTCATGGAAAGATCATGAGCAGTATCCGAGGACCGTGCTTCAGACTTTGAGGGAGAAGATATTGTATGCAAAATTTTCTATGTGTGAATTCTGGCTTGATTCAATGGCATTCTTTGGCCACGTAGTTTCTTGTGATGGGATAAAGGTAGATTCGAAGAAGGTGGAGGCAGTGTAGAGTTGGCCTAGACCACCATCAGCTATGGAGATCCGCAGTTTCCTTGGTTTGGCTGGATATTACTGTTGCTTTGTAGAGGGGTTTTCATCTATTGCAGCACCTATAACTAGGTTGACCCAGAAAGGTGCTCCATTCAGGTGGACCGAGGAGTGTGAGGAGAGCTTTTAAAAGCTCAAGACAACTTTGACTACAACCCCAGTATTAGTATTGCCTATAGGTTTGGGGTTTTACACTGTCTATTGTGATGCCTCAAGGATTGGCCTTGAGCGCTATTGATGCAGGACAGTAGAGTGACTGCCTACGCGTCTAGACAGTTGAAGGTGCATGAGAAGAATTATCCTGTCCTGATCTCGAGTTAGCAGCTATTGTTCATGCCTTGAAGACATGGCGTCATTATTTGTACGGTGTTCCTTGTGAGATCTACATTGATCACTGGAGTTTGCACCACTTGTTCAAGCAAAAGGACCTTAATTTGCATCAGAGGAGGTGGTTGGAGCTACTTAAGGACTATGATATCACTATATTGTACCACCCGGGGAAGGCCAATGTGGTGGCCGACGCCTTGAGTCGCCGGGCGGAGAGTTTGGGGAGTTTGGCATATCTTCAAGCAGCAGAGAGGCCCTTAGCCTTGGATGTTCAGGCCTTATCCAGTCAGTTCGAGATATTGGACATTTCAGAGCCTAGCCGAGTATTGGATTATGTGTTTGCTCGATCTTCTCTTTATGACCGTATTATGGAACACCAGTATGATGACCCTTATCTTGTAGTCTTTCAAGACAGGGTCCAACGAGGTGATGCTATAGATATGACTATTGGAGATGATGGCATGATGAGGATTCAGGGCCGTATATGTGTGCCCAATGTAGATGGGCTTCGGGATTTGATTCTTGAGGAGGCCCACAGCTCGCGGTACTCTATCCATCCGGGTGCCGCGAAGATGTACCAGGATTTGAGAGAACACTACCGCTGGAGGAGGATAAAGAAGGATATCGTTGGGTTTATGGCCATGTGTCTCAACTGTCATCAGGTGAAATATGAGCATCAGAGACTGGGTGGATTTCTTAAGAGGTTAGAGATCCTAGAGTGGAAGTGGGAGTGGCTCACCATGGAATTTGTAGTTGGACTTCCACGGACGTAGAGAATGTTTGATGCAATTTGGGAGATCGTGGACTGGCTGACAAAGGCAGCTCATTTATCCCAGTATTTACTACGTACTCTTTAGAGAGATTGGCTGAGATTTATATCATAGAAATTGTTCGCCTTCACGGTATCCAAATATCCATCATTTCAGACAGAGGTACACAATTCACATCATGGTACTGGCGAGGCCCGATTGTTGGGTGCAGATTTGGTCCAGGATGCCCTGGACAAGATGAAGGTAATTCAGGATAGACTTCGCACAGCCTAGTCCATACAGAAGAGTTATACGGACCGGATGGTTCGTGATTTGGCATTTATGGTGAGCGAGCGGGTCTTGCTTCGGGTATCGCCTATGAAGGGCGTCATGAGATTCGGAAAGAAGGGCAAGTTGAGCCTGAAGTTCATTGGTCTTTTGGAGATATTACAGTGTATTGGGGAGGTTGCTTATGAGCTCGCCTTACCTCCTAGCCTAGTAGGAGTTCACCCGGTATTCCATATTTTTTTCTCCAGAAGTATCACGATGATTCGACTCATGTATTGGATTTCAGCTCAGACTAGTTGCATACGGATCTATCTTATGTTGAAGAGCCAGTAGCTTTTTTGGACAGGCAGGTCAGAATGCTCAGGTCAAAGAAAGTTGCTTCAATAAAGGTCCAGTAGAGGGGTCAGTAGCTCGAGGAGGTGACTTGGGATATCGAGCAGGATATGCACAGTCGTTACCTCATCTTTTCACAACTTCAGGTATGTCTTTATACTCATTCGAGGATGAGCAATTGTTTTAAGAGGGGGAGGATGTAACGACCTGGCCGGTCATTTTGAGAGTTAGAGCCCCGATCCCCTTATAATTGCTTTCCCCATATCTATTTCTGATTTTGTGACTTGCCGGAGTGATTTGTTGTGAATTTCAGAGTGTTTTGGAACACTTAATCCTTAAATGAGAGCTTAAGTCTTAAAAATTTGGACCTTAGTAGGGACTATGTGAAGACCGTCCCAGAATGGAATTTTGTCGATTCCATTAGCTCAGTTGAGCAATTTTGGGCTTAGAAGCGCGTCTGGAATGTGTTTTGAAGGTCCGTGGTAGATTTAGGCTTGAATTAGCGAAAGTTGGATTTTTGACGATTTCAGCGGGTAGTGGAAATTTTGATATGGAGCCCAGAATAGAATTATGGAATTGGCTGTAGGTTCGTAGTGTCATTTGTGACCTGTGTGTGAAATTTGAAGTCATTTCGGGCTAGGTTTGATGTGTTTCGGCGTCGTTCGAAGAATTTGGAAAATTCTAAGTTCCTTAGGCTTTAATCCATGCTTAATTCATGTTTTTGATGTTGTCGGAGGTGGTTTAAAGGCCCGAATAAGTTCGTATGGTGTTATAGGATTAGTTGGTATGTTTGGTCGAGATCCCGGGACCTCGGATGTGTTTCGGGTGGTTAACATATTGGTTTTTTGAAATTTGGATTTGTTGATCTTCTAGTGTTGGACTTCTGGTGTTTTTCCGCACCTGGGGATTGGGAGCCACATGTGCGAGAGTTGCAGGTACGGAAGATGAACGCAGATGCGGAACTTGTGGAGCTGGGGATGGAGAGCAGGTACGCAAGATTGGACGCACCTACGAGCTCGCAGGTGCGAAACCTAAGTGCATGTGCGGAATCTGGTGACTTAAATGGAACGCGCAGGTGCGGCGTTTGAACCGCAGGTGAAGTGCCCGTAGGTGAGAGAAATGGCCGCATGTGCGAGGATCGCTGGGCAGAAAAAGGGTTGAAATCGAGGGTTAGTTCATTTTCACTCCATTTTTTATTTTGAGCTCGGAAGAAGGCGATTCTTTGAGGGATTTTTAGAGGAAACTTCTGGGTAACGATTTCATACTCGAATTTGGTTTTATTACATTAATCTATTGTAATTTTCCTTATTTAATCAAGGAAATTGAGTAAGAATGTGCAGAAAAGGGGGGAAAATTTCCCAATCGAATTTCTGAGTTTTGATCGAGTTTTAGGTGTTGGATTTAAATAATTTTTGGATGAGTGGTCTAGTTAGTGAATGGGTGTTCTAAATTGGTGGATGCGTGCTCTCGAATTTTGGATTGATTTGAGCAGTTCGAGGTAAGTTACTTGCCTAACCTTGTGTGGGGGAGCTTCCCCTAGGATGTTTGGTACTGTTTGATGTGTGAGCGCCGTGTACGTGCAGTGACGAGTACGTACACGGTCTATTCTTTTAAAAATCCCGTTTTTCTTCTAAATCATAAACTGTTTTCCTTTGATTGAACTGAATTACTATGTTTAAATACCTAGTCTAGATTAGGAAAGCATGCCTACGTCTTTTGACTACATATTTGAAATTTTGTGCAGCATGTTTAGGTAGATTCATATTTTTCCTTAGTTGCAATTAGTCTACACTGTACATTTCGATGTTGAAACTTTCATGTCATAGTTGAGCTTCATATTTACTTTGGGACTACAGACGTATTCCGTGAAATACCTAAGCACTACATATTTACTTTGGGACTACGGACGTATTTCGGGAGATCCCCCTGTCTTGCATATTTACTTTAGTACTACGGACATATTCTGGGAGATACCGCAGCACTGCATATTTATTTTTGGACTGCAGACGTATTCCGGGAGATCCCCTTATCCTGCATAATTATTTCAGAACGACGGGACGGTATCCCAGGAAATTTGTTGTTGTGTTTCCTTGTTTTGATCCGAGGGCTCCCTTGACTTTTAAATTGGTGAATTTACTTAACTGTTTCACCGTAAAATATATTTATATCTTTTACTTTCTAATTCATTATATTTACTCCGGTAGGGCCCTGACCTGACCTCGTCACTACTCAACCGAGGTTAGGGCCGCCCTTGGGTTTTCTTTGGGCCGCGGTTCTTTTCCAAGGTTTTTGTTTGAACTGGGTGTAATAGTTTTTATTTTGATTGAATAGTAGGAAATCTTGTGCTATGAATTTAATTGAAAGCAATATCTCTTAACTTTATTATACCTTGAGAATACTGAGTGCTTTAGTTGTGACACTTAGGCTCAATTTTTTACTCTTGCATAAACACCTTAAGTTGTATGATCTTAACTTTTCTTCATTGCTTTGAATGGAGTGTCTTGATGATTTTGATATTGAGTGAGTTATGTTTCATGTGTGTGTGAGGTTTTTGTATTCTGTGCATTGCATTTGATGTCTAGAACTAGCCCCGTGTGTTTATAAAGCGAAATAGTAGTTTTAATCAGTCTTGGAAGTGATTTAGGCATTTCTTTGTTGAACCAGTTATATAATTATACCCACCTAATTGTTATGGATCGTAGTTAACCCTTTTGACCATGTAATCGTGTTTCTTTGGCAACCACATTACAAGTCTTACCCATTTGTTTGAATTGACCATCTATTTGAACCATTTACCTCACATAGAGCACTTAAAATTGATATGAACTTTGTAAAAGTTGAAGTGTGGGGTGGTTGGTTTGGCTTATGAATGGAACTAATGAAATAAGGAGAAAGCTGCATTGTATTGAAAAAGTAAGAGCCACTTGAAAATAAAGAAGAAAGAAAAAACAATAATAGTTCTAGGATTGTGGAAAAAAAATATTCCATGATAGTAGTAATTCTTGATGTGATTGTTCTTAAAGAAATTGAGAGTTAATCTATATTGATGTGAAGGTGGAGTTATGATTTGACATAAGTGTGGGGTTTTGAACAATGAAACATATGTATTAAAGTGATTATGGAGGTGTAGTCACTCTTATATCTATATGTATCATACACGTCCCACAACCTACATTACCACTAATTAAAGTCCTACTTGATCCTTGACTGAATGAGCTTGATTAGTTGAGTAGCACACTAAGGGAAAGCCTATGGTTCATCTTTGGTGCCATATGAATTTTGTTTCTGAGAGTGAGTGAATTATTTCTATCTTGAGTTCCTAATTGTCCTCAAATTTGATTGTGTGTAGAACTACTCTATTTTGTGGTGAGGGCACTTGATTCATGATGGAAAGGTAATGTTGTTGACCTTTGTGTTAGAGTAAGTGGGCGAGTCATAAACAACGCATGGTGATTTTGAGTCAAATTTTGAGGCTACGATGTTACGTTATTGTGCATAATCTATTTTAAATATTCTTGGTGTAATCATTTGTGAGAGTTGTTTAAAAATGTCGTGTCTACATAATTGTAGTTTGATTTCTCGAGGATAATGGTTTAAGTGTGAGGTGTTGATGGTAAGCTATAATCTCGCGTTTTAGCCCCTTATTACACTATAATTTACTACACTTTAATAGAGTTTGAGCTTTAATCACTAGTGTTTTGCACTAATAGTGATTTTATGCCTTATAGGAGGATTTCGAGCTATGTAAATGTAATGGAACTAATTCGAGTGATTTGTAGCTTTAAAGTATAAGTAAAATCCCAAGGAATTAAGCTGGGATTGGGTTTGGGGCTCGAGGACCAAGTCTAGATATCAAAATCGAAGCTAAAAGCCAAAATTTGAGAAAAATGTACAACGCGGTACGTGGCACACCTACACAAAATCCTGCTGCCTGACAGATTTTAGCTCTCTGGATTTCCCCAATAATGCCCCGCATGGAACGTCACCCCATGCGGTGCACCTATGCATTTTTAATAGAGTATTTTCCTATTTCGCATAGGAGAAGGTGTTTTCATTTGGGCCCGACCCTACTTGGTATAAATACATGGAAAAATGTTATTCTTTGAATTTTGACACATTTAAGACCTAATGAGGCTAAGGAGGAGGTTGAGAAGCAAAAGCACAAGGAATTCATCATTCAATTCTCACTCGAGACAGGAGTTTGGATCGTTTTATGCTTTTCTTTATATTTGTGAAGAATTACTCCATTTCTATGGAGTATTTCTCTTTAGGGATTGATGGATTTGGTGTATTGATATTTGTTTGTGGATACTAATTCTAGTTTTTATGTATTGAATCATTTTGGGTGTTTTACTTGTTGCATCTATAATCACATCTTCATGTAATCGAGAGAGGCATATTTGTGATATCCTTGAATTATTTTGTTGGTTGAATTCATTAATTCTTCTTAGTAATCGAAAGTGGCTAGTTGAATTGTTGATTAATCCTAGTTAGGAGGATAATCGAAAGAGGTTCTCTTAAAAACCAATCCACTACGAATTCTTGCATATCTTCACCAAACTTAAATTTGTTCATACTGTGATGTTGAGACTAAATCGAGAGAGAAGTTTCTACTAAAATTTTTAACTAATAATTAAGTGAATTCTAGAGACTCACTTGAACTTTAGAAGTGAATTATTTAGAGTTAAATCCCAAACAATTATCTTACACCTATCCAATCAATCTCTATTTTCTCCCATTGATATATTCTTTACTTAGTTTTGTTGCGATTGTCACAGTCAATTAGATTTAGACTCTTATTTAATTATAGTGTTTAAACATATAAATCTCGATTGTTGATTCTCCTGGATAGCATTCTAGCTACAAACAACGAAAATACTGTTTAACTCCAATCCATGTGGAACGATATTATACTATACTTTGTTTGACTAGCGAGCATATGTAGGTGTGTGTTTTAAGCGTCAAATTTTGTTAAATTTTATTATACAATACTTTTTTACATGCTTAAACATAGTATAGTATAATATGCTCGTCAAAAATAGTATAGTATTATACTTCAGAGATTGATCCTTCACAAAGAGGAACTTATGCGGGATCAACTGTTAGCGAGAGAACTCGTCATGCGCTTCCCTATTCTATAAGTGAAGGCTTCTGAAGAGATCAAGCTTGAGGCCCAGTTGCAATAGAGTGAACATGAGGTGATGTCTCACAATCAAGAAGCCACTCAGCTACATGCACAACTTTAGGATGCAAAGTGTAGGTGAGCTGAATCTCAAGATGCTGCTCTCGCTGCTACTGAGCGTGAATCTGCCTCATTGAATGAGTAAATAATTTGGAGGAAGCTTTGAACTCCATAGATGAAGCGTTTGTTGCTTCCAAGGAGAAGCTAGCCCGAATTGAAGATAAGTATAAGAAGATCATGGAATAAAAAAAGGTTCACATAACTACAATCCATGATCCGTATCTTAGTCTCAGTGCCATGAGATATGAGCGAGATGACCTTTTGACTGGTTGATAGGCTTAAAGAAAAACTTCAGCTCCAAGAGGATTCCATCATTCTTTAAAAAACACAGTCTATGTACCATATAAGGAGGAAACCCTTGGAAGAGGCCAAAGAGGGCGTTATTGATATCGAGGATGAGATCGCCAAGGTTCGAACACTAGAGTTAACTGCTCGAGAATGTCTCCCGGCTCAGCCTGATGCAACCGACTCTTCCAGTCTTGATTCCAAGTTCTGGAGAACAAAGGAGGATCCAAAAGAGAAAACAATGATGACCAAGATCCTGCATCGGTGGCAGATCCGCCTACTTCTCCCGGGGGCATAAATGCCTCTCTTCCCCCGATTCCCATGGAGACAAAGTTTATCCTTTTGCTTTCTTTTATTTTCTTGTTCTCTTTTTCTATATTTGTACTTATGTCTCTTGGTATGTTAAATAATTAAAAAGGACCTATTGTTTAAGCATTGTGCAAAGTTCTTTCAATTTGCGTCGAATTAAATAAGGCTTCGTGTGTGTTTTCTTCCGATAACTTCTGGGTTCCGAGCATAAGCTCTTCTGGAACCAATCTTTTACTATGAGGGTTTCATAAGAAAGGGCCCTCTTATGTTTACGATTCTCTTGAAGAGGATGTCTTTTGTTCTTTTCGGCACTAACATTAGACCTTTTTTAGTTAACTTTCAAATGAAAAAATCAGTTCATCGTTTGAACAAGAAAAAGATTAAAATAAAAGGACTTCATTTTTATTCCTTCTATCTTTAAAGTACATAAGCATTCGTTTTCTAAAAAAAAAAGAAATTGCCAATACATGTGGCTATCTTGTACAACTTGTTTCTACGGGGCTACCTGTGCAGTCCCATGTCCCGATGAAACATTATTGCTCCCAGGTTTCGTAGTCCCGATATTCGTGGAAATTATGTTGTCGTATTCTCGTACTATTCCCCCAGTGTTCGAATGCGAAGTATGCGAATTGGAACACTAGAATTCTTACTCCATTGTGAAAAAACACATATGAACGATTGAATAATCTTTGGTCTGACTGGAAGCTTCGTTCCCATAAGAAACTTTGCCACCGAGTCAAATATTATTTAACCATCCTATAATGTCTTGTTGCTTCAATTCCTTTTCATTCAAAGGTCTCAACTCTGCTGATGCCATTTCCTTCGTAGTATGCTTTCCGTTGTTGCCTCGTTTAAAACCTTGCCAAAAAAATTCAATTGGGACAAAAACTGGTCGAATGAAGAAAGAGTGCAACACATACTTTTAGTATAAGCATGATCAATCAACAATAATACATTTTGAGGTGAGTCTCGTTCCACTTTCTCGACAATTTGACTCCATCTTGATTTTCTAGTTCGTATGACCCGTGTCGGTGATAGTTGAAACCCGGTAGGGGTCTCCCCATATCGGACCCAGCTTTTTCGTATTGAGCTACGAAGTGTTCCGAGTCACTTTCCTCAAAATCAAGTCCCCCACTTTAAAATAGCGGAGATTGGCCCTCCAGTTATAGTATCTTTCCATCTTTTATTTCTGAGCCACTATTATTATATGTGCCGAGTCCCTGTGTTCTCCCTCAATGTCTGTAGCACAATCCTCAGATGTTGTGCATGCTCCTCATAGTTGCACGACTACACTGGTGTATCATCAATAAATACTATGACAAAAGAATAAAGATATGGCTAGAATACACAGTTCATCAGATGCATAGATGTTGTTGGGGCGTTGGTCAGCCCAAAAGACATCAAAAGGAACTTGTACTGGCCATAACAAGTCCTAAATGTAGTCTTTAGAATATCAAAATCCAGAATCTTCAACTGGTGATACCCAGACCTCAAATCAATCTTAGAGAACACTCTTGCACCCTAAATCTAGTTAAATAAGTCATCGATGTGCGGTAGTGGGAACTTGTTCTTAATTTTAACTTTGTCCAACTGTTTATAACCAATACACATCCGTATAGTACCATCCCTCTTTTTCACATACAGAACCGGTGGATGCCAAAGCGACATCGTAGGCCTAACAAATCCCTTATCAAGTATATCCTAAAACTATTTTTTCAATTATTTCAACTCTTCTGGTGCCATATGATATGGAAGAATAAAGATGGCTGAGTGCCCGACACCAAGTCAATACCCAAATCGATGTCCCTATCGGGTGGCATGCCCGTCAGGTCTGCAAGAAATACATCTGGAAAGTCTCGGCCTACGGGAACATACTCAGTGGTAGGAGTATCAACACCAACATGCCTCACAAAGGCTAAATATGCCAAACATCCCTTTTTGACCATCCGTTGGTCCTTGATATATGAAATCACTCTACTAGGAACATAGTCTAGAGAACCTCTCCACTCAATCTTAGGCAATCCTGGCATCGCCAATGTTACTGTCATAGCGTGACAATCCAGATAGCATGATACGGTGACAACCAATTAATACCTAGAATCACATCAAAAGCAACCAAACTAAGCTGCAAGAGATCAACTCTCATCGATAATCCCCAAATAGTCACCACACGCTACCGATACACACGGTCCACAATAATAGAATCACTTACCGGTGTAGACAGATGAGCATGCGTAACTATGGAATTAGGGGGCACATCCAAATAATGAGCAAAGTATGACGATACATATGAATACGTGGAACCAAGATCAATTAATATGGATGCATCTCTGTGGCATATTAAAACAATACATATGATCCCTACATCTTAAGCAACAGCCTCTGGCCTGGCCGGGAAGGTATCCATCGAGCGTGACCACCCCCGCATCGACTCCCGCCTCTAGAGTGTCCCCGAACTTCCGGAGCCCCACCCCGAGCTGGCTAAGCAGATGGTGAAGTAACTAGTGTGGAACTCATATCCTGACCCCTCGGATGAAATGGACCTCCCAAAAGACGAGAGCAATACCTCCTCACATGCCCCAACTCTCCACACTCGAAGCAACTTCGATCTGATAATGGCGAGGGGGACTGAATCAGACCCCGAGAACTAGAATAACCACTAAAAGAACCTGGTATAGATGAACCCCAAACTGATGGAGCATTGGAGGAACTCTGAGATGGGACGCACTGAAAGATAACTGACCAGGACGAGCACCATGGCTAGCTGATGCACCACGATGAACTAGACGAGCCATCTGAGCGAGCCTATAAGGGCGATCGCTGTTGTGATGCGACTGCGCTCCAGATGAGGCATTGCTAAAACCACCTGAACTACGAGGTCTCTTGGCCTCCCTCTCTTCTTGCTCCTGACTGGAGAACAACTCTAGACACCGAGAAATACCAATCACCTCGTCAAACCTTGTATCTATCGCAATCTCCTGAGTCATAATGAAAAATAGTCCATAGTTGAGGCCATCAATGAAACTCATAATCCTCTCCCTCTCAGTTGGAACAAGCCATACTGCGTGACGAGCCAACTCTGAAAATTACATCTCATACTGAGCCACTGACAGACCCTCGTAGCATAGTTACTCAAATTGCCTACGCAACTCCTCTATGTGAGTTTGTGGGAAAAACTTCTCTAAGAAGAGAACTGAGAACTCATGCCATGTAAGTGGTGCAGGGCCAACTGGCCTGCTCAACTCATAGGCCTCCCACCATCTGTAAGCTACCCCTATCAGCTGAAAAGTAGTGAATGAAACTCCACTAGTCCCCAAAATAATTGTCTTTCAAAGTATCCCCCGACTCTTGTTTATAAACTCCTAAGCATCCTCTGACTCGGCCCTAGCGTACTTTGGAGCCTTGAGCCTTTCCAACCGCTTTAGTCTCTTCGGTTCCTCAACACTCATAGGTGGGCTGACTTGGGCCCGAGTAGCTACAACCGGCTGAGGTTTGAGTCCCCCCGGAGTCTAAGGTCTCTAAGCTACCTGATCTAGAGTATGGGAGGCGAGAGTTTGAGAACCTCTCTCAGCCTAAGAAGTGGCTGGTGCAGCTGGAACCGAGATCGATTGAGCAAGGCTTGTGAAAACAATCAAAATCTAGGCTAGATCCTTCTAAAGACCTAGGATCACAATGGGCACAGCCGGTGCCTGAACTGGTCCTATAGGCTCAACAACATCAGGTATCCGCTCCTCAACTGGAGAAATCGGTGGCTCCATAGGTGCTGCTCTAGCAGTGGTACGAGCCACACCTTGGCCTCTAACATGGCTAGGGCCTCTCGCGATCCTAGCTAGTGATACTGGTGGCCATGCGCTTGATCCAGTCGCACGAGTCCTCAATATCTATAAGAGAATAGAATAATCGAAGTTCAGTTCTTGGAATCAACAAATCCGCATGAGAATACAAGAAAGTGACGTTTTCCTAATGATTCAGTAGCCTCTCAAAGATCCACAAGACTCTACTAAACATGCGGATGACTTCTGAAACCTAATTAACCTAGTTCTCTAATAAAAACTTGTCACGACCCAAAATTCCCATCTGTGGTGATGGAACCTAACTCACTTGCTAGGTAAGCCAACATACACATAATAGCTAAACAATTTAATGGAACATGCTTAATAACACAACAACGGAAAATCTCATAAATATACGATAAAAGTAACTGAAACTCTACTACAACCATCCCAAAATCTGGTGTCAATGAGTATGTGAGCTATTAAGTAACAACATGGTCTGAAACACTAGTACAACTGTTTGAGACAAAGAATAATACTGAATAAAATTGAAAGAAAGAGAATCAAGTTTTGTGGGCATCATAGAAGCTACCTCAAAGTCCCCGAGCATGTACTAGCACAAAATCTAGCAATCACCGCGTCCAGAGTACCTGAATCTGCACACAAAGTGCAGAGTATAGTATGAGTACAACAAACCCAATGTACTCAATAAGTAACAGTACTAACCTTGGGCTGGAAACAATGACGAGCTTAGAACAATACAGTTAGAAAAAATATATTTCCATCACATGTATAATAATGAGAATGACAATATTAAATCAGGGTAATTTCCAATTTTAGCTCGTTCATGGTACAAAAATTTAGACACGCTTTCAAGTTCAAAATTAGTGGCCAACACAGAAAAGAACACATCAAGTATAGCCTGCATGAGGAATGGTACATCTCTATGCCTACATGTCAAATATGCATCTCAAGTACATTATCACAGTGATATTTCTAGGTACTCACACTCTCAGAGTACTCAATCAGTCTATCTCAAATTTTTGCTCATCACACAGAATCACTCGGCACCGTACGAGTGCCTAGGATCAATGCCCCTCAACAAAGCACATATATGTGTATTACGGTGCACGCGCTTACTGTTGGTATGTCAAACCCTGGAGGGGCGGATCCTGCCCATGCGCTAATATAAATCATATAAGGCTTGTGACGACGTGCAAACCAATCCACGATAAATAAATAAATAAATAAGCTAATAACGCTTGATGTGGCGTGCATTCTGATCCACAATAGCACTCTCAAGTCGGCTCTCAGACCCAACTAAGTCATTAATCTCTCAAGTCTCACGGGGATCACAGTCACATACTACTCGGCCTAAATCAGTAAGAACATGTAATGGAATAGTGAATGACAATAAAGACAAAAATATGATATGCAAGTAAAGAATCATGACAGAGCACACAATTGCAGTTAAAGTAGATAGCTCAAAACAATAGAAATACTCTCACTAGGCCTCAACAGGATAAGCACATAGCCTAAACATATTTTCTAACATGAATTACAATTCAATACTATACAAGTAAGGATTTCATAGATAGAACAAGACTTTATAAAAAAATAGTAGAAAAGAATCAACCGGGTCATGATTTTCATAGTGTACGCACAACGCCGGTAACCTAGCATGTGTGTTACCCCAACACAAACCATATAACACGTTTTATGGGGATTCCTACCCTCATTTCCAAGTTTAGAAGTGTTACTTACCCAAAAAATGCACACCTCAAAGCTCCAACAAACCCTTGAATCGCAAATCAACCTTCGAACGAATCAAATCTAGTCAAAATCAACTTAATATAATCCATACAAGCTATAGGAATCAATCTCAAACGATAAATCAATGATCTTTAACCAATTTAAAAAAGACAACCCAAAATGTCAACCCCGATTTCACGCCTTGGAACCCGACAAAATTAACAAATTCCAAACACCCATTTAATAATAAGTCTAACTATACAAAAATCATCCATTCGGACAACAAATTGAACCTCAAATCCCCTAATATAACTCTCCAATACATAGACTAAAAATCCTCCAAATTTCACCTCAAACACACATAACCTACGTGTAAAAATCAATGTGCATTCAATATTAATGGACAAATGTGATCAAAAGTTGCTTACCTCTTGAACTATGGTGAAATTCCCTATAACAAATGCCCCTAGCCGAGTTCCACAAGTCTAACAATGAAGTAAATGGTTCGAACCCTCGATTATATCATTCTGCACAACGATTCTCGCTTTTGCGGCTCTGCTTTTGTGCAAATTCCTTTGATTTTGTAAAAAATAATTAAAATCCATGCTTGTTGCTTCTACGGTAAAGCCCGTTTCTGTGGACCAAGGTCCTCTCTTGCGGAACTACATATGTGTATCTCCGCAGCTACTGTGACCTAAGATTCCCTAATCAAAATCCACATTTGCGACAGCCTCTTCGCACCAGTGAGGTCGCAGATGCGGAAACTACCTCACACCTGCTTCCACGGCCCAACCTAGCCAAATATCGCATTTGTGCCTTCCTGGACACTTCTGCGGCTCCGCACCTATGGTAAATCCCTCGCAGGTGCAGTTACAGCTGAACTGAACCTAACTGATTTTCTCCAAGTCCAATCATGTAATGAATGGACCGTTCGTACCGTGAGATTAGCTCCATTTTCCCATTTCTACTTTATCTTATGTTGCTTAGCCTATTTATTTTGTGTTGGGTCTGTTGGTTCGGGTTCGAAGTGGTCGTGGTGAGAACTGAGACACTTAGTCTCTTAAATTGGCTTAATAGGTTCAAAAGTCAACTGGGAGTTGACTTATTGGTAACCGACCTCGGAATATGTATTTTATGGCTCGTATAGCTTCGTTATGTGATTTGGGACTTAGGAGTGTGTTGTGAATGAAGTTTTGATGTCCGAAGTAGAATTTGGCTTGAATTGGCGAAAGTTAGTTTTTGGTGATTTTCGGTCGGAAGTGGAAAATAGGCTATCAGGGTCGGAATGGAATTCAGGAAGTTGGAGCAGGTTCGTAATGTCATTTGGATATTTGTGCAAATTTTCAAGTCAATCAGATGTGTTTGGTTGGTTTCGGCATCATTGGCAAAATTTAGAAGTTTCAAAGTTCTTAGCCTTGAATTTTATGTAATTTTGGTGTTTCGAGGGCTCGACTAAGTTTGATTGATGTTATGGGATATGTTGGTAGGTTTGGTTGAGGTCCCGGGTGCCTCGGGTGTATTTCAAATGCTCAAACAACACTTTAGGTCTTTGGGAGATTGCTGGTTTTCTGGTGTTCTACCAGCAGTGGTTTCTTCACTGCGATCGCGTGAGTTCACCCGCGGTCGCCTAGAGTAAAGATAGAGGCAGGCAGATTTTTTCTATACGATCATGTAGTGAGGTTTACGATCACATAGGTTGGGAAGCCATAGCAATGCGGTCACGTGGTTCATGGTGCGATCGCGTAGAAGAAAAAGGGGCGCGTGAGGTTGTTGCAATTGTCCTCGCGACCGCGTGAATTGGTACGCGGTCACATAGGTCAGGGAGTCTAAGCTTCGCGATCGCGTGGGGAATTGTGCGATCACAATTGGTAAAATTTGGAGGCAGTAAGTTTGTTCTTTGCGGTCGTGTGGGTGGTCCCGCGATCGCAGTGAGTTGATAATTAGTGCTGGGCAGAATGTTTTAAAAGGCCATTTTTGCGAATTGAGTCCATTTTTCCTCCGTTGTTGAACGGGTTTGAGCTCTTTGAGAGGGTTTGAAGAGGAAATCGAAGGGAATCACTTGGAGGTAAGATTTACGACTTCATAACTCGATTCTATGTTGTTTTCTAAGTAATTAAACCGGAAATTTGTTGAATTAAACCCAAATTGGGGAGATTAGGTGCATGAGAATTGGAAATTTCTTTTGATGATTTGAGTAGGAAATTGTGATCCTCTTTTGGTGTTCTTGGTATTATAGAATCGTGGGAGGATGAGGATTCTAGTGATTTAAATTTTATCGAATTTCGAGACGTGGGTCTGGGGCTCGGGTTTGGCCAAATTTCGAGAGTTGTGACTAAATTGATAGTATTAGATTGAGATTTGTTCCTTTAGTGTACATTGATGATGTTAATGTGGTTTTGGTTAGATTCGGAGCAATGGGGGGCCGATTTGAGGGGCAAGAGCATCGCGGATTAGTATTGTGGCCCGGTAGAAGTAAGTAATAGCTATAAATCTTGTCCTGAGGGTATGAAACCACGGACTTCATATTTCTCACTGTTTTAGAATGGCGCACATGTCGGATTACGAGTATGTGGCGTACACTGATTTTTGGATTAGAATTGGTCCTCTTCGCGACAACTATTGAGTTGCGTATTTTTACTCTAAATCATTTGTTAAATTTTGTTCCAAAAACTATTGCTATATTTGGGCTATAAGCCATGTTTGGGGCCTCGTGCCGACTAGTTTAGACCCCTTGGGGGCTTTTACTGCTATTTTCCTCATTGTGTTGACTTATGATTACACTCAGTCATGTTATGTTTAACTGATTTCGAAACTCAACCTTATTTACACTATTTTGAGATATAAAAATGATGTTTTGGGTCGAGTACCCCGTTTTACTGATACGCCCGAGGGGCTTTTGAGAGTTTCTGACTGAGTGAGGACGAGGGCCTGATTATGAGGATATGATCCGCCACGAAGTGGCTTGATTTTAGTGCTTGGGCTGAAGGAGCCCCTCCGGAGTCTGTACACACCCCAGTGACCGCACGTACCTACTGAGTGCGAGTGCCAAGTGACGAGTGATGAGTGATTGAAAGGCATGAGTGACAGTGAGGTTGCCCGAGGGGCTGATACTGAGTGGCTGTGAGGTATGCTGAGTGATGTTCTGCCCAAGGGGTTATTTATGATTCATGCTTTTGCCCGAGGGACTATTTATGACTTATTTCATTTTACACTAAATTCTTCAGGTATTTTTATTTTTGAAATTGTTGGAAAACACATTTTTCAAAGCATTTTACTTGAGGTTGGATTTTAAGGCATGTTGATTATATATATATATATATACTGTTGGAAAGAAAGGTTGTGCATATTGTGAATTGAAGATTTGATTTTATGTGTTTCTTACTGCTTAGACTTGATTTATTTCCATTACAACTGAGTTGGCGTACTCACATTACTCCCTGCACCCCTGTGTGCAGATACAGGTGCTGATACTGAGCGTTAGCCATCTATTCCATGCGGAGCTGGAGTTCGGGACAAAGAGGTAGCTGTTCAGCGTCCGCAACTTCTCTTTTTTCCCTTTCTTATGTTGTACCTAGTTATTCTTCCCGAGGTTTTGTATTATAATAGTAGACTTTTTGGTATATTCCTTAGATTCTCATGACATGTTGACTCCGGGTCTTGGGATGGTTTTAGACTATTTAACTATTTTTTTTGCTTAATAGATTCAGTAATTTACTTACGTTTATGAAATGTTGAAAATGAGTTGGGATTTTTGAAAGTAATTGTAAATATGCGATTGTTGGCTAGCCTAGTTCCACGATAGGCGCCATCATGGTCGGTTCGGGATTTGGTGTCGTGAGAAGTTGGTATCACAGCCTAGGTTACATGGGACTCAACGGTCATGAGCAGGGTTAGTAGAGTCTTGCGGATTGGTACAGAGACGTTTGTACTTATCTTCGAGAGGTTGCGGAACCCTTAGGAACAATCTCATTTTTCTTGAATTATGTCGTGCCATTTTGTTGATTCTGGAAAATCTAAACTTCTATTGTTTCATTCTCTCACAAATAGTGAGGACTTGCGCTACCGATCAGGGTGATCAACCACCAGCTAGACCAGTGAGAGGTCGAGGCTGTGGTAGAGGTAGGGGCCATCCCGTGCCGCAGCCAGGGCAGTACCAGTTGATACCCCTACTGTTCAGGATTAGATTCCCGCCGCAGATACTCCAGCGGGACAGGCTCAGGCACCGGTTATGCCTATTGTTATTCCGGGTCTTCAGGAGACCTTGGCTCAGACCTTGACTGTGTGTACCACCCTTGCTCAGGCAGTTTCCGCTACTTCTCAGGCGGGGGGAGGCAGTTAGACTCAAGTTTCCCGGACACCTGAGCAGGTAACTCAGGGCCATCAGACACCGGGGGCGGTTCCAGCCCAGCCGGTTGCTCCAGTTCCGGACTTTGTAGTTCCGGCTATGCCAGAGGACGAGCAGCGTAGAATGGAGAGGTCTAGTAGACTTCAGCTTCCGACATTCAGTGGTGTTGAGGGCGAGGATGCCCAGGGTTTTCTGGATAAGTGTTAGAGGATGCTGCGTACTGCTAGGGTTTTGGAGACTAGTGGGGTCTCGTTTGCTACTTTTCAGTTTTCCGGTGGTTTCTTTCACTTGGTGAGAGTCTTTTGAAAGGCGTAGGCTTGTTGGTTCAGCATCCGTCACCTAGCAGCAGTTCTCCACTATCTTTTTGGAGAAGTATCTACCCCAGTCTCACAAGGAGGAGTAGCGCATGCATTTTAAGCAGCTGCATCGGGGGGAGCTATCAGTGATGCGGTATGAGATGCGGTCTTCATAGTTGGCTCGTCATGCCACCGAGTTGATCCCTACTGATAGGGAGAGTATTAGGAGGTTCGTGTATGGCCTCACTTATTAGCTCCGCTTTTCATGACTCGGGAGAGAGTATGAAATGTGCATTCGAGCAGGTTGTTAATGTTGCTCGAGATATTGAGTCGGTTCGCCGCCAGGAATGGGAGGAGAGGGAGGCCAAGAGGTCTCGTGGATCGGGTGGCTCTAGTGCTGCTCCTTCCAGGGGAAATTTCAGCATGGTAGAGGCCGTTCATTCAGGCCTCCTCAGTTAGTTTGCCCAGCCTATAGTGGTGCATCTTCGGGGCATGGTCCCTACGGTTCTTAGCTAGACAGTCTTCATTCATGCCCTCCCAGCCTAGAGTATAGCTCGAGCACCACCAGTTCAGAGTTCCTCTATGCATGATTCTTCTAGTGGCCATTCAAGTGCCAGGGGTTTCTATCAGTCCTCGTCTCGAGCTCCAGGGAGTTGCTTTGCGTGCGGTGAGTTTGGGCACATGTGGAGGCAGTGTTCACGTCGTCCTGGTGGTTCTTCTCAGCAGAGGGGCCATCCCTCAACTTCAGCTCCAGTTACTTCACCACCCGCCCAGGAAACTAAAGGTGTTAGTTAGTCAGCTAAAGGATGCCCTAGAGGGGGAGGTCGAGCAGGTGGAGTTCAGGACCGTATGTATGCGTTTCCAGCCAAGCCAGATGCTATGGCCACCGGTGCAGTGATCGCAGGTATTGTCTCAGTCTGTCACCGAGATGCATTGGCTTTATTTTTCCCTGGTTCTACACATTCTTATGTCTCGTCATATTTTTCCCATTTTCTAGATGTGCCCCGTGAGTCTTTAGTTACGTCTGTTCATGCGTCAACTCCGGTGGACCGTACTATTATTGTGGACAGTGTGTATCGGTCGTGTGTGATATCTATTAGGGGTCTGGAGACCCGAGTATACCTATTGTTACTCAGCATGGTCGATTTTGATGTGATATTGCGTGTGAATTGGTTATCTCAGTCTCATGTTGTTCTTGATTGTCACGATAAGACCGTAACCTTTCCTATGCCAGGATGTCCGAGGGTTGAGTGGAGAGGTTCTTCTGAGTATATGCCTAGCGGGGTGATTTCCTACCTGAAGGCCCAGCGCATGGTTTAGAAGAGGTGTTTATCTTATCAGGATTTTGTGAGGGATGTCAGTGGTGAGACTCTCGCTATTGATTCGGTTCCTGTGGCCCGTGAGTTTCCAGACGTGTTTCCTGCAGACCTGTCAGGCATGCCACCTGATAGGGACATTGATTTTGGTACTGACCTAGTGTCAGGCACTAAACCTATTTCTATTCCACCTTATCATATGGCACCAGCGGAGCTAAAAGAATTAAAGGAGCAGCTTCAAGAACTCCTAGATAAAGGGTTTATTCGGCCTAGTGTGTCACCTTGGGGTGCAACGGTGTTGTTTGTAAAGAAGAAGGATAGTTCTATTCGTATGTGTATTGATTACTGGCAGCTAAACAGGGTTATGGTGAAGAACCGGTATCCCTTTCCTCGTATAGACGACTTGTTTGATCAGTTGCAGGGTGCTAGGGTATTTTCCAAGATTGACTTGCGTTTCAGCTATCATCAGTTGAAGATTCAGGGGCCAAACATTCCGAAGAGTGCTTTCAGGACTAGATATAGTCATTATGAGTTTCTGGTTATGTCATTCGGGATGACCAATGCCCCAACAGCTTTTATGCACTTGATGCACAGTGTATTCCGGCCTTATCAGGATTCTTTCGTCATCGTGTTTATTGACGATGTCTTGGTGTATTCCCCATCTCGGGAGGATCATGCGAAACATTTGAGAGTTGTGCTTCAGACCTTGAGGGAGAAGAGATTGTATGCAAAATTTTTGAAGTGCGAGTTTTGGCTTTTCTGTAGCGTTCTTGGGGAACGTGTTGTCCAGTGAGGGTATTCAGGTTGATCCGAAGAAGATAGAGGTGGTACAAAGCTGGTCTTGATCGTGATCAGCCATCGAGATTTGCAGTTTCCTTGGTTTGGCAGGGTACTACCGTCGTTTCGTAGAGGGATTTTCATCTATTGCAGCACCTATGACCAAACTAACCCAGAAGGGTTCTCAGTTCAGGTGGACTAAGGAGTGTGAGGAGAGCTTTCAGAAGCTCAAGTCAGCTTTGGCTACAACTCCGGTATTTATTTTGCCTACGGGTTCAGGTTCTTATACAGTTTACTGTGATACCTCGAGAGTTTTCCTTGGAGCATTTTTGATACAGGACAGTGGGGTGATTGCCTACGCGTCCAGACAACTGAAGGTGCACGAGAATAGTTACGCGTCCAGATCTGTATGGAGTGCATTGTGAGATTTTTACTAATCACCATAGTTTGCAGCATCTGCTTAAACAGAAGGATCTGAATTTGCGTCAGAGGAGATGGTTGGAGCTTCTCAAGGATTATGATCTCACTATTTTATATCATCTACGGAAGGCCAATGTATTGGCAGATGCCCTGAGTCAGAGAGCAGAGAGTTTGGGGAGTCTAGCCTACCTTACAGTAGCACAACGGCCATTAGCACTTGATGTTCAGGCTTTAGCGGGTCAGTTGGTGAGATTGGATTTATCTGAGCCCTCGCGGGTATTGGCTTGTGTAGCCTCCATTTCTTCTCTTTATGATCAAATTAGAGCACGCAAGTATGATGATCCACACTTGCTTGTTCTTCAGGACAGGGTATGTCGCGGTGATGCCAGTGATGTGGTTATTGGTGATGATGGGTCATGAGGATGCAGGGCTAGATTTTGCGTGCCCAATGTGGATGGACTTCGAGATTTGATTCTATTTGAGGCCCATAGGTCACGGTATTCCATCCATCCGGGTGCCACAAAGATCTATCAGGATTTGAGGCAGCATTATTGGTGGAGGCAAATGAAGAGGGATATTGTGGTGTTCGTGGCTCGGTATCTCAACTGTCATCATGTCGAGTATGAGCACCAGAGACTAGGTGGATTGCTTCAGAGATTAGATATTCCGGAGTGGAAGTGGGAGGGATCACCATGGACTTTGTAGTTGGACTCCCACGGACTTCGAAGAGGTTTGATGCTATATGGGTTATTGTGGATCGGCTGGCCAAGTCCGCACACTTCATTCCTGTTAGTACTACTTAAGCTACGAAGCGGTTAGTTGAGATTTACATCAGGGAGATTGTCCGATTTCATAGGGTTCTAGTTTCTATCATTTCTGACAGAGGTACTCAGTTCACATATCAATTTTGGAGTGTCATGCAGAGGGAGTTAGGTACTCAGGTCAAGTTGAGCACAACGTTTCATCCTCTGACCGACGGGCAGTCGGAGCATACTATACAGATTTTGGAGGATATGTTGCGTACCTGTGTCATTGATTTTGGGGGTTCATGCGACCAATTTCTTCCACTTTCGGAGTTTGCATATTATCATAGTTATCAGTCGAGTATCCAGATGGCTCCGTATGAGGCTTTATATTGTAAGAGGTGCAGATCTCCGGTTGGTTGGTTCGAGCCGGGAGAGGTTAGGATATTGGGTAGAGACTTGGTTCAGGATGTGTTGGGTAAGGTGAAATTGATTCAGGAGCGTCTTCGCACTTCATAGTCTAGGAAGAAGAGTTATATGGACCGGAAGGTCCGAGATGTGTCTTTCATAGTTAGGGAGAAGGTGATGGTGAAGGTATCACCCATAAGGGTGTTATGAGGTTAGGGAAGAGGAGAAAGCTTAGTCCCAGGTTCATTGGGCCATTTGAGGTACTTCAGAGGATTGGGGAGGTGGCTTATAGGCTTGCCATGCCTCACAACTTATCGAGTATTCATCCGGTGTTCCATGTTTCGATTCTCCGGAAGTATGTTGGTGACCCGTCCCATGTTTTGAACTTCATCACGGTTCAACTCGAGGGTGATATGTCATATGAGGTAGAGCCAGTGGCTATTTTGGGTCGTCATGTCAGAAAGCTGAGGGCTAAGGATATAGCTTCAGTGAAGATTCACTGGAGAGGACTGCCGGTGGAGAATGCCACCTGAGAGACCGAGCGGGAGATGGGGAGAAGATATTCTCACTTATCCGAGACTCCAGGTATATTTCTAGACCCGTTCGAGGATGAACATTTGTTTAAGAAGGGGAGGATGTAACGACCCCGCCAACCGTTCCGTGAGATTAGCCATGTTTCCCCCATTTATGCTTTATCGTATGTTGCTTAGCCTGTTTATGTTGTGTTAGGTCGGTTGGTTTGGGTTCGGAGTGGTCATGGTGAGAACTGAGACATTTAGTCTCTTAAATTGCCTTAATAGTTGAAAAAGTCAATTGGGAGTTGACTTATTGGTAAATGACCTCGGAATGTGGATTTTATGGCTCGAATAGCTTTTTTAGGTGATTTGGGACATAGGAGTGTGTTCGGAATGAAGTTTTGATGTCCGGAGTAGAATTTGGCTTGAATTGGCGAAAGTTAGATTTTGGCGATTTCTGGTAGGCAATGGAAAATAGTCTATCGGGGTCGGAATAGAATTCTGGAAGTTGGAGCAGGTTCGTAATATCATTTTGGATATGTGTGCAAATTTTCAGGTCAATCGGATATGTTTTGGTTTGTTTCGGTATCACTAGCGAAATTTAGAAGTTTCAAAGTTCTTAGGCTTGAATTTGATGTAATTTTGGTGTTTTTGCATTATTTTTGGTGTTTCGAGGGATCGAATAAGTTTGAATGATGCTATGGGATATGGTAGTAGGTTTGGTTGGGGTCCCAGGGATCTCGGGTGTATTTCGGATGCTCAAACGGGCACTTTTGGTCTTTGGGAGATTGCTGGTTTTCTGGTGTTCTAGCAGCAATAGTTTCTTCACCCGCGATCACGTGAGTTCACCTGTGATCGCGTAGAGTAAAGTTAGAGGCATACAGACTTTTTTTATGTGATCGCGTAGTGAGGTTTGTGATTTCATAGGTTGGGCAGCTAGAGCAGTGGGGTAGCGTGGTTCATGGTGCGATCGCGTAAAAGAAAAAGGGGGCGCGTGAGATTGTTGCAATTGTTTTTCGCGACCGCGTGAATTGGTACGCGATCGCATAGGTCAGGGTGTCGAAGCTTCATGATCGCGTGGGGAATGGTGCGATCACAATGGGTAAAATTTGGAAAGGTAATTTGTTCTTCACGATCGCGTGGGTGGTCCCGCGATTGCAGTGAATTGATATTTACTGTTGGACGGAATGTTTTGAAAGGCCATTTTTGCGAATTGAGTCCATTTTCCCTCCATTGTTGAACGAGTTTGGAACTGTTTGAGAGGGTTTGAAGAGGAAATTGAAGGGAATCACTTGGAGGTATGATTTCCGACTTCATAACTCGATTTTATGTCGTTTTCCGAGTTGTCTAAGCATGATCTGTCGCGTAGTTGATGAAGTTTTAAGTTCTAAAGTTGATTAATTAGGTTGGAGGGTGCGATTCTTGGTTTTGATGTTGTTTTATGTGTTCCAAGGCTTCGAGATAGTCAAAATATGTTTATGAACTTATTGGTGCATTTGGACGGGGTCCCAAGTAGCTCGAATGTGTTTCGGACCACCCGGAGTTAAGTACAAATTGCAGAAATTGTTGGTGTTGGTTTCCTTCTTCGCGAATGCGGTGGGTTTCTTGCTTCGCGTTCGTTAAGGATGGGCCGTGTTAGTGAAGAATTCAGATTAGTGGCCTCCCCGTTCGCGATGGTAGTTCCTTGTTCATGTAGAAGGAGCAGGCTTTGGTGGTCAATAGGTCGTTGTCCCTCGCATCGCGAAGGGCTGGTCGCGTTCATGATGCGTTGGCCGGGCTAGCCTTCGTGAACGCGAGGACTTGGCCATGTTCGTGAAGATTATTTTCTACAGGAAGGAAAGTTTTCTCCTTCGTGATCGCGAGGGTTTCCGTGATCGCAAAGAAGGACCACTGGGCAGAACACTTAATAAAAATCAGGACTTAGGTCATTTTCTTCATCTCTCACATTTCTTGACCGATTTTAGACCTTCTTTGAGGGGGAATTTCACCTAAAAATTGAAGGTAAGTGATTTCTACCTAATGTGAGTTTAATACACAAATTAGGGGTAGATTTTAACATAGAAGTTGTGGAAATAATGGGATTATGTTGAAAAACCTAGGGTTTGTGTCACGACCATTCTAACCTCGGGGTCATAATGGCGCCTAAAATTCACTTGCTAGGCAAGCCGATGTGAGATAATTAATTAGTCAAATTTGAACAGTTTAATACAAAGTGATAATAAATAATGAGGGATAGGAACTCGAACTAATACAACACCAGCATAAGTCATGTAATAATATCTCCTCCCAAAGAACCGGAGTCACGAGTACACGAACTACTAAAAGTTCTACAAATAGAGTCTGAAATAAATATAACTATTTCGAATAAAATAAACAGTAAAAGAGGAAAGAGGATGGGGACTTTAAGGTCTACGGACGTCAATAGATCTACCTCAAGTCTACGAATGTGATAATCCGAGCTAGTGTACCTCATGTACAACTTGGACCAATACTAGAATCTGCACAAGAAGTGCAGAGTGTAGTATGAGTACAACCGACCCAATGTACTTTTATGTGTTGAGCCTAACGTCGATGAGGTAGTGGCAAGGTTATGACATGAAATTCACGTAATTAAACATATATATATATATATATATATATATATATATATATATATATATATATATATATATATATATATATATATATATAACAACAACAACAAAATAGAGATTTAATATGTACAATTGGGAGGGGACATGCGTAAGAGGGAAAAGATATGATAACCACAACAGGAATGAAAATGTAATGCAGTCAAATAAATCATCAAGCAAGGAGGACAGATAACATATGGTATGAAGATGGAAAGGCATCACCCTTCATGCTTTTACACTCAACCTTAGCATGAAGTGATGTCATAAGAGAAAAGAAATGGCACGGCATCAATCTTCTTTCTTTTACTCTCGATCTCACCATGTAACATTTAATAATTGATATAGATTGGTAAAACATCACCTTCGTGCTTTAATTTTCTGTCTTAGCATGCATAATCAGTAAATAAGGAAATGAAATGGCACAACATCACCTTTCATGCCTTAACACTCTCCCTTACCATGTCATAGTGAATATACAAATTCAGGAGATAAATAACACAAAGGATATACTTTACGTCAATTATGATTTCACGATACTAAATCTCAACTTCCAAAATACTCAACCATTACTAATTAGTCCATAAAAAAGGAAGGAACGACCAAATAAGCAATAATCAAATCTAAGCATGGATGTCATAATGAAAGAGGCAATAAATCACATGGAAACAAGTTCTACCCGTATGCTTTAACCCAACAACAATGCATATGTACTCATCACCTCACATATACATTATACCCATACATTAAACACATAGAAAATAGGCAAACAAATCATAATCCCTCGAGTCATGTTTATCCACGACATTTACCTCGCTCTGCAACCAATTCAGAGTTCACTACCGCCTTGCCTTATGAACAAGTCTCCAAACCAACCAAATCTATAAAATTATTAACCAAACTATTCAAAATAAATCTTAGAAACTACCCACGAAGGAAAGAGGTTCAATTTAGATTATTGTTGAAAAGGCCAACAGAACCCAACCCGGGCTCGCTCGGTCAAAACCCAAGGTTCGGAAAAAAATACGATAACCCATTCACCCCCGAGCCCGGTTATGCAATTCAATTCGAAAAACACTCTTAATTCAAGGTCTAAATCTCTATATTACAAAACCCCTAATTCTACCCAAATCCCTAATTTTTACTAAGAAAATCCTATATTTATGTCGAAATCATATGAAATGTAAGGGGTAATTGAAACGAAATATATTAAATTCACTTACCAATGAATTTAGGAAGAAAATCTCTTGTGAAAATTTCCGCTTTGGTGTTTAGGGTTGAGAATATGAACGAATGAGCTATTGTCCCATTTTTCTCAGATTTTGTCCAGGCCCAGATGTCGCAATGGGCGACTTGGGGTTTTCAATTGCGAACCCTGCAAATGCAGGAACTACTTCACGAATTGGAAGAATCCCACACCTCTGCTATCATCACATTTGCAATGGTTTGTTCGCAAATACAAACTCTTAGACTCCGTAATGCGACCTTTTGATCGCAAATGCAATCTTTTGCTGACCCAACCCCTCTTCGCAAAACCAAACCCGACAGGAATTTGAATGTCCGCACATGTGATCACTATCCTCACAATTTCAAGATCAGATACTTGTACCACAGGCAGATGAATCAGATGCACCAGCTATTTTCCTAAGTCGAAAACCACTCTGAAGCCTATCCAGAACTCACCCGAGCCCTCGGGATCCGGAAAAACATGCACACGAGTCAAAAAATATCACACAAACTTGCTCACGCAATCAAAACACCAAAATAACACTTATAACTACGAATATGACACCAAAAAGGATGAAATTTCAATGAAACATACGAACATGAAAATTTTTGGCCGGAAGTCCCAACTACGTCAAATCAACTCTTTGCACCAAATTTTGTAGACAAGTCATAAACACAGTAACGAACCTATACCAAGTTTCGAAACAAGAATCCGGACGCGGTAGCAACAAAGTCACTGCTGTCAACCTTTGTATTTCCTTAAACCTTTAAACCTCTAGTTTTCAACAAATGGTGATAATTCAAACTAGGGACTTCCAAATTTGACTCCGGAATCATGGTACGGACCCACCAAGACCGTCAAAAAACTGATCAGGCTTCATTTGCTCAAAAAGTTGACGAAGTCAACTCAAGTGAGTTTTAAGGTACGATTTCACATTTTTTCAATTTTCACATAAAAACCTTCCTGAAAAAGACACGGACTGCGCATGCAAATTGAGGAAGGCTAAACAGAGCAACTTGGGCTTTTGAAATACATAATTAAAGGTTCAAACTATAAATGACCTATCGGGTCATCACATTATCCACCCCTAGAACAAATATTCATCCTCAAACAACATAGAAAAGTACTTGGGCTAGTGAAAAGGTGTAGATATCTACTCCACATGTTCGACTCGGACTCCCAAGTGGCTGCCTTAATAGGCTAACCAATCCACTGCACTAAAACAAAAGGATAACTCACAAGTCAAAATCCTTGTCCAATTGGACTGAGCTAAAGTCTAACACATAGGACGGATCACCGTGATACTTCTAGAGAATGGACACATAGAACATTGGTTGGACTGCTGATAAACTTAGCGGCAATGCGAGCTTGTAGGCCACCTCACCCACACTCTCAAGCATCTCAAAGGGTCTTATGTACCAAGGGATAAACTTGTCATTCTTTCCAAACCTCATCACACCCTTCATGGATGAAACTAGGATAAATACCCTATATCCCACCATAAATGCAACATCACGAGTTCTACGGTCAGCATAACCTCCTGCTAAGACTGAGGGGTGTGTAGTCGATCCTGAAGAATCTTAAACTTGTCTAAGGTATCCTGTACCAAATTTGTACCCAACAACTAAGCCTTCCCGTACTTGAACCATCCAACTAGAAAATGGCACCGCCTCCTGTATAATGCCTCCTATAGAGCCATCTAAATGCTCGACTGGTAGTTGTTTTTGTAGGGAAACTCTGCAAGCGGCAAGAACCCCCAAAATCCATTACACAAGCGCAAAACATATCCTCCAATATCAGAATAGTGCACTCGGGTTGTCCGTCCATATGGGAATGAAATGATGTGCTCAACTCAACCTGTATGCCCAACTCACACTATACGGCCCTCCAGAAGTGCAAGGTGAACTGCGTATCTTGATCAGAAATGATAGACACATTCACACCGTGAAGACATATGATGTCATGTATCTGGATCTCAGCTAATCGCTATGAAGAATAGGTATAGACACTAGAATGAAATGTTCAGACTTGGTCAACCTGTCCACAATGACCCATATCTCATTGAACTTCTTCTGAGTCCATGGGATTCTAACAACAAAATCCATAGTGTTATGCTCCCACTTCCACTCAAGAATCTCTCACTTCCGAAGCAAACCACTAGGTCGCTTATGCTCGTACTTAACTTGATAACAAATTTGACACCGAGCTACATATGCAACTATATCCTTCTTCATCCTCCTCCACCACGCAAGTCCTGATACATTTGGGTGGCACCCGAGTTAATAGACTACCGAAAATTGTGGGCCTCCTCAAGGATCAACTCGCGAAGTCCATCTACATTGGGCAAACAAATAAATCCCTATATCCTCACAACCCCATCATCTCCAACAAAATCTTGTTTGTTACTACTACGCCGCACCGTATCCTTAAGGACAAGAAAATAGGGATCATCATACTGATGCTCTCTGTAACGACCCATAGGTCGTTCCTACAGATCTAGCCCTTTTTACCTCATTTTTGCTTCATTATATGTGATTCAGGTCTTTTATGTTGGGTTGGGTTGGTCTTCTCGGGTTCAGAGTGAAGGTGGAGAGAAATGAGACACTTAGTCTCTTAAGTTCATTATTTAGTTGGAAAAGTCAATCAGAAGTTGACTTATAGGTAAATGATTTCGGATTTTGGGTTTAATGGTTTGGATATATTTGTTAGGTGATATGGGACTTAGGAGTGGGTTCAGAGTGTTATTCGGAGGTTCGTGGTAGAATTAGGGTTGAATTGGCAAAAATGGACTTTTAGCGATTTTCGGTCGGCAGTGGAAAATTTGATATCAGGGTCAGAATGGAATTCCAAAAGTCGGAATATGTTCGTAGTGTCTTTTATGATGTGTGTGCAAAATTTTAGGTAACTCGGACGTGGTTTGGTTTGTTTCGACATCGTTGGCGAATTTCAGAAGTTTAGAAATCATTAGGCTTGAATTTCGAATTAATTTTGTATTTTGATGTTGTTTTGAGTGTTTCGGGGGTTCGACTAAGTCCGTATGATGATATGTGATGTCTTGGTATATTTGGTTGAGGTCCCGAGGGGATCCAGATGACTTTGTATGATTATCGGAGGAGGAACTTGGAATGAACAACTGAAGATTTGTAGGTTCTGTCAAAACCGCACCTGCGGAAAGGGAACTGCAGGTGCGGAAAAGGCTCGCAGATGCGGGCGGGGTGCTGGGGGATAGGAGCGCAGGTGCGAGAGGAGGAGCGCACCTGCGGAACAACATGTGTAAAGTGGAGACTGCAGAAGCGGAAGTGGGGTTTTAATAAAATTCTACATAAGTCGATAGGTTTTCGTAGGAGCAGTTCCCCAGTTGCGGGAATGGGGCCGTAGATGCGGTTTAGCTGGGTAGAGCATATAAATTTTAGACTTCGCAAAATTTGAGTTATTTTCCACCATTCTTGTTTGGACTGGGAGGTTTTTGAAGGGTTTTGAAGAGTGAATCAAGGGGGTTCGTGGTGGTAAGCTACTTCAACTCAATACTCAATTCTATGATGATTTTTAGTAGATTAAGCATGAAATTTGTTGGATTTAAGGGTGAAAATTTGGGGAATTAGGGCTTGGAACTTAGGAGTAAGAATTGGGTGATCGAGGGGTCAAACAAAGTTAGATTTTTATAAATTTAGTATGTATGGACTCGTGAGGGGATAAGGATTATGGTTTCATAATTTTTACCGGGTTCCGGGACATGGGCCCGGGGGTCCGGATTGGAAAATTTAGGGATTTTGATGTAATTGGATTATTTTCGTGTGGGTTTTGTTCCTTTAGAATGTATTGATGTTATGAATCTGATTTTGAATAGATTCGGGGCGATTTGAGGCCGAGTCGAGCGACAAGGGCATCGCGGAGTAGATTTTCATCTGATTTGAGGTAAGTAACGATTGTAAATCTATACCTGGGGGTATGAAACCCCGGAATTTCGTACTATTTTGATAAACGAGGTGACACACATGCTAGGTGACTGGCATGTGGGCGTGCACCGATAGAGATTGTAACTTGCTCCGTCCCATGGCAACTGTAGAGTTACATATTTGATAAAAGTTATATGATTTCCATGTCTTTTAGAAATGATTCTGCTAACTTGGGATGAATGCCATATTTGGGGCCTTATGCCGTACTATTTGGACGCTCAGTGCTATTTTTCTATTGTCCTCACCCTGGTTTGATAGAAAATATATTTGGGTCGAGTCCCCTGAGTTTTGTACTGAAATGCTTGAGTGGCTTGTGAGGTTGATGAGTGAGCAAGGACGAGAGCCGGATTATAAGGATATTTATGGATCGGGCTGCATGCTGCAGCGTTATATATATATATATATATATATATATATATATATATATATATATATATATATATATATATAT
>ML369595.1:77393-90229 GCA_005239525.1 Nicotiana knightiana
CATATATATATATATATATATATGGATGCGGCTACATGCCGCAACATTGCATATACATATACGGATCGGGCTGAACGCTGCAACGATATGATGGATTGGGTTGCATGCTGCAACGATATAGCGCTTGGGCTATAGGAGCCCCTCCAGAGTCTGCACACCCTCAGTGAGCGCAGTCGACTATATTTTTATGGATCGGGCTGAACAGTACAACGGTAACTATATGGTACCTATGGAGCGAGTGCTGAGTGTGAATGATGATTGATGAATGCTGAGTCACGAGTGACCGAGAGGCTTTCTTGAGGGGCTATATATATGAGTTATACTCCGCTTGAGGGGCTATATATATGAGTGATACTCCGCCCAAGGGGCTTGTTTATGAAACTACTGTTTTCACTCTTATTTTATACTGAGCCTCTATCGAAAATGTTGAACAAATGTTTTAAATAACTTTCATTGAAACTGGAGCTTTAAGAGATGTTCGGAATTATATTATTGAATTGATCTTGATTATTTCCACCGAGGTTTTTATGTTATGAGATTTATATGATTTTAAATGCTCGTCACTACACTCAATCTTTAGTTATAATTTTTACTTACTGAGTTGGCGTACTCATATTACTCCATGCACGCTGTGTACAGATTCAGGTGCCAGGGAAGAGTGAGAGCTGATCTTTCCCTTTTTTAGAGCATACCGAAGATTTGCGAGGCAGCGACATGGCATCGACAACCTTGCCTTTCTCCTTCCTATTTCTTTAGTATTTCTATTCTTTGGCTTATCTTGTATTATGGAGACAATATCATATTTGTATTTTCTTTTAGTTGCTCATGACTAGTGACTCCGGGATCGGGATGTGTTTAAATGCTTTACCTATCTTTACATGTTTTGAAATGCTTAAACGGAAATTTTATGAAATATCGGATTAGTAATGAATTAAATGAACAGTTCCTTTATGCTATACGTAGTGAATTAGCTAGCCTAGTATCACGATAGGCGCCATCATGACAAGGGTGGTTTAGGGGTCGTGACAAGATTGTATCAGAGCCTAGGTTACATATGACTCACCAGTTATGAGCAGGTTTAGTAGAGTCTTGCGGACCAGTACGGAGACGTCTGTACTTGTCTTCGAGAGGTTGTAGAATCCTTAGAAAAAAATCTCACATTTTTGAATTCTTGTCGTGCAAATCCATTTATTCAGCCAAAAGTGTAACTCTTTGAATTCCCTTCATGTACTCGAATGCGCACGTGAGCGCTCAGTATCAGCTGTGAGTCGGCGACTTGTGATTTCCATGGGTGAGGTGTGAAATGTGAGTTTAGCATCTTGACGATGGGCCAGTTTGGAGGACTTGAGGCCAGGTTTTATCTGTGGCTTGAGTGCTAAGGTTTCGACTGTGTGAGCACGTGCATTTGGGACTTATATGTCCGTTTTGTCCTTATTGATGGGAGTTTGTGACTAGATGACTATGTGGTGAGTGTGATTTGATGGTGAGATGTGTTCAGGTTGTTTGATTGTGAACAAAAGAATTGGTTGGAGATGTAGCAAGAACAATTGAGTATTTGACTTCGGTCTTGAGTTGGCATATGGCTTCGAGTTGTGAGTGTATTGAAGGACCTCTCATGTAGTCTAGTTGTGGAGTGAAGTGGATCTTCCTATTGTATTCTGGGTTCCTGGTGATGCCTTTTGGGCTGACCAATGCCCAGCAACGTTCATGTATTTGATGAACATTGTATTCCAGCCGTATTTGTACTCCTTCATTATTGTATTTATTGATGGTATCCTGGAATACTCACGTAGCCAGGAGGAGAATACTAAGCATTTGAGGATGGTATTATAGAGATTGAGGGAGGAGAAGCTTTATGCAACGTTCTTCAAGTGTGAATTTTGGCTAAGTCCAGTAGCATTCTTGGGGCACGTGGTGTCCAGTGAGGGTATTCTAGGTGGTCAGATGAGTGTGGAGATAACTTTCAGAAGCTCAAGATTTTCTTTGATCACAACTATAGTGTTAGTTCTACCATCAACTTCCGGTTCTTATAGCGCGTATTGCGATGTCTCGAGGGTAGGTATTGGTTGTGTTTAAATGCAGGAGGGTAAAGTGACTGCATAATAGCTATGATTTACGGAAGGGTATAGAGAGATATCAGTTTGAGGCAAAGCAGGCAGGGTTATCTTCCGCGGGATGTCTTGAGGTTGTGTGATCCTTAGATTGTTTTTTAGCGAGTTCTCTTTTACTAGTAAATGATATATGTTGCTATTTGAGTTTAGATCGCTTGTGAAAGCTGGTATGACTATTACAATGGTTAAGGCGAGACTTGCAGATGATTTGAGATATTACATGGTTTGTGTTATAAGAGCTTATGAGGGATTTCGTTGAACCTTATTGTGCTATTGTGGCGGTGATAGAATATGGGCATTGTGAGTTATTGTTTGTCTTGATATATAACTTTGAGCCAAGTGGGGGAGTCTGCAAATGATAAGTTGGTCGCAGGATCATGTGGTGTATTGGTTTCAGTTTGAGGCATACTGGTGAATTTGTTATAACCTGCAGAGGTGGAGTTTGAGAATGACTCGAGTAATGGAAATTTTTGGATACAGGTTGTAATATACTCTATGGGTAGTTGGATTTTATTGAATGTTTGAGTTGTACTTGGAAAGGGTGTAGTGTGTGCGGAGTAGGAATTTACCTGGTTGCTTAGATGTGTGGGTTACTCCCCTGGGTGTTGGTTTATTAATGGGGTACAGGCCGTTCGACATGTTTGATCAGTTTAATTGAGGATTGCGTAGAGTGGGTGACCCTCGAAAATGGTTCTGATGGATTCAGGGTTTATATGTAACAAATTGGGAAATCTTCAAGATGTGTATTTGGCTGGAAACTGAGATTTTCATAGGAAGGCGTCAAGAATTGTGATATTTCTATATCATTGTGGATTCTACATTTCGGTATCATGAAAGGGAAGAATAGCTTAAATTCATCGAATGTCTCTTTGGAGTAAGTACTTGAGATGTGGTACTTTGGGGTGCTTAAGAGATATTGAGCGGTTTATGAGCCTTAGGGCGATGTGGTTCTGTGCTAGGGTCTCGCGTGGTGATTTCTGGTTGAGGATTTTTGTACTATGGCAAGGAGATAAATCAATGAGAAGGTAATTTAGAAGGAACTCGGAGAAATAGGACAGCTTGGTAGTAGATTGGATCAGCGTGGTAATGAGTAAGATCGACTCTTGGGGTGCTTGTGATGTGGTAAGGTTCTACGTGTGATTCGTGGCAATGCTCTTGGGTTTTGACGGCCTGCGTAGATTAGTTGAGTTAGAGGGATTCAGTCCTGACGGGTTAGTCCAGTTTAATGGTTTTCAGAGGGTTCTTGATGGTCTCTACCATAGTTGAGATGTATATTTCCTACTGATGCGTGGGGCATGCGACATATTGTAATCTTCTCCAGAATAAAAATCAAATGGAAAGTCTTAACTGATTGAGTATGTAGTGCTTGCGACTCAGAGTGGATTTGAGGTTTGTCGTATCGTTCATATGGTAGCATAATCGGTGCGATGTGTGGTGTAGTGTTTAGATTGTGGGTGCTAGGTGGCAATGCAACTTGAAAGGAAGGTTCTGAATTCTTAGGTAGCATGGATGATCAGATAGATGATGTTATTCTTGAATATTTCTCGATGAAGGTGTAAGTTTCAGAATAGGCATTGTGTTTTAATTTATGGGTACTTCATTGGTGTGGTGGTACTCTCCTTGTTGGTTGTTACACCTCCTTTTTTCCACTACCCCCAATTGATAAAGGGGTAGTAAGGGAGTTTTTCAAATTAAAGTGACATTATTCGGATTTGGGATTTATTTATTATTTCAGAGTCGCCACCCGAATTTTTGACGATGTTCCGGTACACCGTTTATTGAAATCCCAAACCGAGGAAATTTAGACTTTGTTTAAAAATGTTTACGAACCAGAAATCCGGGTAAGCAATTCTGTTAACCCGGGAGAAGGTGTTAGCCACTCCCGAATTTCGTGATTCTAGAACGGTCGCTTAACTATTAATATTTGTCCTAATTATCTAATTATTTACATGTTTTAAACTATTGTGCATTTAGCCTTTTTAAATTTTAACCGCTTTTAATATTTATGGATTTATCTTGAAACAAGTCACGATGGCGTGCACTTGTTTTGTTTTGGACACATTATAACTGTGCCACATGAAATGCACCCGCAATTACAATGTGTGATTTTTATTATAATTTGAAGTTGAAGACGGGGACATGATTTGTCGCACCCGAGTGTAGATTACGTGGTCAAGACTATGGTAATGACGATTTTATAGTGCCTATTTGAGGCAATTAGAGTCAGGGGCATGAGTTGCCACTCCCGAGTGTAGTTTATTGTAACTTGGAACAGTATTCGGTTCTTTATCAAATTTCGATCTAAAGGTATGGTTCTACCTAAAGGATGGCCTAGAAGTGAATTTCATTAATCTAAAGATAGCATGTTTCGGGCTATGGCCATATTTTAGCCCCAAATTGATCACTTTAGGCCATCCTAGCTTGGCTATTTCTGTAAGAAAACTAACAATTAGGAATTTCAGATCTTAAAGATCTTCTCCTCCTAGTTTGGCAAATGATAAAAATGTATTAATCAAGATGCGCCTTATTCGTGCAGATATATATACACCTATAAGAATTATAGACACATAAATGCATTATCGACTTGTCTCGCTTCAAATTGGTAAGCTAAAATTACTTTTTTTTTTAGCTTTGTAATTTCCTGGCGAAGATACACAACACAGGCAGTTTTACCAATTCTAGATTAACAATTCTTGTTAACTTTTAGATAGCCTAATCACATGCTTCAAGGTTCAAAAAATGTTCATACATTGATTTCAAAGAGTTTAACAGGATACGTCATGAACCAGAAATAATCCACTGAATCCACTTATATTGAAACAACCATTTAGTTTGAACACTATCAGTTGAAAGGCTAAAAATGAATATACAGTCTGGTCCCCTAAATTACAAGATTCCAAAGTGCATAAGCGAACGAATTACAGTTCTTCTGAAGCAAAAATACAGATTTGGTAAAAAACACATTTTTTATGAATATCCAAAGAAAACTAAAAAATGGAAATCCTAAATAGCCGCTCTACATCTGGATTCTTCGTACTGTGCATTTGCAGCCCCCCTTTTTTGTAATTTAGAGAATACACAAACTAACTAAGTGTTGGGCATCCATTAGACCAAACATGACCATGAAAGGAGGTCAAGTTTAACCTGATAATGTATGCTAAGATATACTAATGGCAGAATCATTTATGCACCTTCTTGATGTGAATATGACCATAAAAGGGATCAAACGCAACTCCAAGACTGTCATTTCCATACCTTGGACCTTCAGTCCGTACTTATTCCTTGATTTTTGATTACTTAGGCATGTTGAGAGAGTGAACCTAACTATTTGGAAGATTCAGATTCCCTACTCTAGAGCCTTCGTTGATGACCTCATTTCTGTACCTTTGAAGGGTGATAAACTAATTTCTAAGCATCTAAAATATGGGGTGAATTTGACCATTATAAAGGGTCAGATTCACTACTCCTTTAATGCTAGCTAAATGACTCTATTGTGACTTCAAGGATATAGAATTAATCATAGAAGCCTCTAACAGATAATTCTGCTGTTGTAATTACATAAAGGGACAACCAGATTTTGATAAGCGATTACAGTTTCAGCAGGAAGAAAGGCAACATGTTTTATGTATTTATTTCTTAGATTGAATCTGTCTATGAAGGAGAGTCTGATTCAAACCCAGAGATACAAACTTACTTAACATTTCTAACAAACATACCAATACTTCAAACAGCATTCCTTTGAACATTTTGACTATTCTTGGCTTTTTAGAGACTGAATCAGACCATATAAGAGTTAAGATTCTTTACTCTATAGCCCTTTTGACTACCTGTTGTATACCCTTTAAAGGGTGAATTTCAGCCATCTACACTACTATTTTGTGCACTATTATGGGGTGAATTTGACCATTGGAAGGTCAGATTCATATACCCTAGTGCTATTTATCTTTCTAACATGCTAAGAACATATGAAATTATCACCTAAGCTATCAAACATTAAGCTTATTAACAGAAGTTCAGCACACTACCAAGCAGATTCCAAGAGTTTCATGCATACACTTAGATAATGATAATCTT
Organism: Nicotiana knightiana; assembly: GCA_005239525.1. Taxonomy (NCBI): domain Eukaryota; kingdom Viridiplantae; phylum Streptophyta; class Magnoliopsida; order Solanales; family Solanaceae; genus Nicotiana; species Nicotiana knightiana. The sequence goes on from ML369595.1 coordinate 83,579, forward strand.
ACTTCAGTTTCTACATTAAAAAAGGGGAAGAAGAAGATTCACATATTCTTGAAGAAAAACATGAACCAACAAGTTTAAAACAAATTTTGAATTCAATAATTTTGTATAAAGTTCACTATTACATACCTTAAAGAGAGATTTAACGAAATCCTGACCAAATAAAGGTCATTCAATCAGCAAAGTAGCAAAAAGAAGGAAAATCTAGCAACAATGAAAAGCAGGAGCAACCAAAAACCCAACAAACCAGGAAGAGTAAACAACCCAGGACTTGACTACTCAAAACAGATATTTCAAATTCAGAAAAGAAAAGAACAAGAACCTAGTTGAGAAGACCCACAAAATCTTGATAAACTCCAACAAGAAAATCAAACCTTTTCAACCATATTCCTTCTTTGGAAATTTCCTTTATGGATGAAAAGATATTCTGATTCTTTCTGTATTTTCAGAATGTATTAGCAGCTAAGAGAGGTTGAAAGAAAATTTTTCTAGAGTTTTAGAGAGTAAAAAAAAGAACCTCCTGTTGTGGTAAAAGGTGTGTGTATTTATAGGGGTATTTTTGATAGGATATGTTTGGCACATTCCTTATCTAATTGGGCTGAAAATAGTACAAATACAGCTGTCAACCTTATCTTTAGGGACAACTGCCCTCATTCTAGAAAATTCCAGCCTTTACAATTACTATTGTATCCCAAAAAATCACATTTCCTAGCTCTAGAAGGTTCTTGGGTTGTTACACCAATATTCCTTCACCTAGGATTCCTAATATACCCCTTGAAGTCCCTGAAATTACCACTAGGTAACTAGGGTTAACTTGCTTGGGGTTGACTATTGACTCTAATTAATTAAACATAGTTAGGTTCCTTAGTTAATTAAGGCTAATATGTATTATCAACTTAATCCTAGTTTAATTGACTTAATTAAGATTAATCGACTTGGTTCCTTAAACTTAGGTTAGATGGTTTTCAGTTAATGAAACCTAAATTAATTATCTTAAGCAAGAAATTTCTTTTAAGACTTGGTCAATTGTTTAAGAAACTAACCACCTAAGTTAGACTAGTTAAGCAAGTGTATTTTAGGAGGTCGTGACTAATTAGGGTAGCCTTGAGTTAAGAAAATGAACTCAATTAATTCATGGCCATGTACTGGCTCAGATTAAGTTAGTATTATTCCTAAAAGAGCTAGGACAGACGAATCGAAGCATTACTGAAACAACCTAAAGGGAATGGTTGGCATGAGATGTGGTCTGAAAATGAAATCCAAAAGAGTTCCTAAACTGACTAGTCAGGATTCAAACAATGAAAACAATCAAACTAGGGCGCGGATTCAATACACGAGATAGAATTAATCATACTCAATCGATTTAACACAACAATAGTGAAGAACAACAAACAAATATGAATTTAGACATATTTATGATGATTTTTACAGAAATTAAACTAACGGCCTATTTGACATCATTGATCAGAAAGTACGAAACACATAAAAAAAGGAGGGGGATACCCGTTCGAGGACTTGGCCGGAAAAGTTGAAGGCTACTGGACTTTGGCCGGACTCTGGTAGGGTTTAAAAATGAGTCAAACCCTCATGAATCGATTGCTCTAGTCAAGAGCAATTGACCCATGAAGTTCTGAGCCATTGATTGTCTTTGAATCGGCCGGGGAGTAATTTTGGGGTTTTCAGATTCTTAGATCTGAAATTGACGCAAATCGATTGCGTTTTTGGGGGAAACTAGCAACGGGGGTGTGATAGAGGAAACGATGGGGATTATTTGGTCAAAAGTTAGGGTTGATTGGGGAAGCTCTCCGCCGGTAGGCGGAAACCTAGGGCGGCTAGGGTTTGGTCGAGGAAGAAGAGAGAGAGAGACGAAGGGGAGGGGAGGCGGCTAAGGTTTGGGGGGTGTTAGACTTTGGTGAAATGAGGGTGGGGGGGATTAGGAAAATTTATGTACTAAAAGGGGGTGGAGTTCCTGGCCGTCTGATCTATTTCGATAAATGGCCAGGATTCAACCAATTAAACCAAACGGGGTCGTTTGATTAGTGTATGGGGCAGGCCAAACTTCAGCATATTGGGTGCTGAAGTCTTTTAAAAATGAACTAAATGACTTCACCATTCTGCTGAAGTCTTTTTACAACTAAACTAAATAACTTCAGCATTTCTGCTGAAGTTTTCACATATGAAATAATAACGTCAGCACTTCTGCTGAAGTTTTCACAAATGAATTAATAACTTCAGCACTTCTGTTGAAGTTTTCACAAATGAACTAATAACTTTAGCACTTCTACTGAAGTCTCTCACAAATGAACTAATGACTTCAGCAGTTCTGCTGAAGCTTTCACAAATGAATAAATAACTTCAGCACTTCTGCTGATGTTTTCACAAATGAACTAATAACTTCAGCACTTCTGCTGAAGTTTTCACAAATGAACTAATAACTTCAGCACTTCTGCTGAAGTTTTTCACAAATGAACTAAACACTTCTGCACTTCTGCTAAAGTTTTCACGAATGAACTAATAACTTCAGCACTTCTGCTGAAGTTTTTTTTTCACAAATGGATAAATAACTTCAGCACTTCTACTGAAGTTTTTACAAATGAACTAATAACTTCAGCACTTCTGCTAAAATTTTCACAAATGAACTAAACACTTCAACACTTCTATTGAAGTCTTCACAAATGAACTAAAAACTTCAGCACTTCTGCTGAAGTCCCTTTTTTTTTGGAAAAGCGGGTATTGGGCTGGGTTGCTGGGTCGTATAGGGTTAGGGATTGGGCCTGGGTAATTTTGGCCCAGGTCCGATTTTTGCCTTATGTTAATACCCAATAGAATGCAGTAATTAATTCTAAAATCAATTTGCCTAATTATATTTATTTAAATGATAACCAAGATTACGTGCTTAATCATGTCATTTTAAACTATTTGTGGATTTAAATGACGGATTTTGGCTATGCAATGTAAAAAATAAATTCGCAAATAGCATTAAAATCCAACAAAATTAAGAAATCAATTAATTAATTGACATTTTGTAGGATTATATGATAGGTAAAAATCACGTGCTCACATTGGTCGGCCGCGGGTGTTCAAATTTGGCCTTGTAACACATGCGGATTGTAAGGGTATCCCTCGTGGTATGATCGGGTATTGGGGAAGTATTAGACATTCAGGCGACAGAGTTGAGTTCAGATATGGTGATTTGTGTGCTCTGAGGGTTTGGAGTATGGGAACTCGAATGAGTAGATGATTCCATAGTTGAGGGCTGTAGAGACATAGCCAAGGTTAGTTAGAGGATAGTGTGTGTTGTGATTCAGGGCATTATGGACCTTCGGAGGGTCATCGGTCTATTTTGCATGATCGGATTGATTTGGGGATCCTTAGTAGGCCTAGTGGGGATAGGTGTTTTGCACCGAATCAGATTGACTGGCTCCGTACTGTTATTGTGAGGGGCATGTCAGTTAGTGATTGTTAGGATTATCTGGATTCTGGGATGATTTATGAGTTACTCTTCCCTGCTACAGGGAGCGGTGATTCGTTGGTTTTAGGCACACATGATATGGTTCTATGGTAGTATTATCGCGGGATTTGGGTAAGGTAAGTAATTGGGTACTGTAGGATTAAGATGTGTTGTTTATGGTCTTCCTGGTTCGTGTGGCATAGTATCACCCGATTCTCCGTGGTTATGGTAATGCACTTTGGGTACTTGATGTAGGGTTTCGTGTGGTTATTGTTTTTGGAGAAAGGCAGAGTGAGGTATATAATAGAGAGCAACACTTGGACGGGGTCGCACATTTCGGTGAAGTTATCTTGAGATATGATCCTTGTGTATTGAATTCGTGCATTTTGGTTCTGTGGTGTGTGAGGAGTTCTTAGCATTGCGTTATGGTGATACATGTTGATCTTACACGATAGTTCTCTTGTTTGATGTCATTTTTCAGGTTTAAGTACATTTGGAATGTTGTCTATTAGTGCACGGGCTACACAGGTTATGGCTTTAAGTTGTATTGATACGTCATGTCGCTAGAGTGGTTGTGGTAGATGAGATGGGTTCCTCGAACCTAGGATGGTTACTTCCGAATCTGGTTGCAGTATATTGGAAGGATATTGATGTTGATTGGCTTAGAGATTTTGCTATACTTCCTATCGAAGAGAGGGAGTTCCATCACTTGTTGATCTGACGAATAATTATGGGTTTATGCGTGTCTCTTTCATCATTGGCAGTATATGAAGGTGTTAGAACGGGTCTCTATTTGATAGTAGGGTTATTACTGGCATTTGGGTTTCTTGAGCAACTGATGTGATTAGAAACTATCGCTGTGAACGTTTGAGTTATGTGGTATGTCATGTGATATCAACTTGGGGTATGATTGTGGCTTGATTCAGACTTATACAGTGTGTTGATGTGAGATTTTGATCTCTTAGAACTATCAGATACAGAAATTTGATTCTAAGGCTTATGGGCTAGGCTAGATGAAGGAATTTCAGTTATGTTGCATAGTCAGATCTATATGGGATACAGTGATGTAGGATCACCCTGGGTATGTGCGTGATAAGGTTATTCATCGATTTGATGGCTTTTGGAACAACTCTTTCCACGTTCGAGGACGAACGTGCGTTTAAGTAAGGGATAATGTAACGACTTGATAGGTCTTTCCTAGAGTTTTAGCCCTGTTTTCCCCATTTCTACTTTATTATGTGTGGTTCAGCTCTTTTATGTTGTGTTGGGTTGGTTGGCTCGGGTTCGGAGTGAAGGTGGAGAGAAATGAGACACTTAGTCTCTTAAGTTGGTTATTTAGTTGGAAAAGTAAAAAAGAAGTTGACTTATAAGTAAATGATCTCGAAATTTGGTTTTTATGGTTCGGATAGCTTCGTTAGGTGATTTGGGACTTAGGAGTGGGTTTGAAGTGTTATTCGGAGGTCCTTGGTAGACTTAGGCTTGAATTGGGAAAAATGGATATTTGGCGATTTCCGGTTGGTAGCGGAAAATTAGATATCGGGGTCGGAATGGAATTCCGAAAGTTGGAATAAGTTCGTAGTGTTATTTGTGATGTGTGTGCAAATTTCAGGTAATTCGGACGTGGTGTGGTTGGTTTCGGCATCGTTGGCGAATTTTGAAAGTTTATAAACGCTTAGTCTTGAATTTCGAGTTAATTTGGTGTTTTGATGTTGTTTTGAGTGTTCCGAGGGTTCGACTAAGTCCGTAGGATGATATGTGATGTGTTGGTATATTTGGTTCCGTCCCCGAGGGGCTCGGAATGATTTTGGATGATTATCGGAGGAGTTGGAACTTGGAATGAACAGCTAAAGGTTTGCTGGTTCTATCAAAACCGCACCTGCGGAAAGGGAACTGCAGGTATGGGGCATGCATGTGCGGAAAAGGCTCGCAGATGCGGGCGGGGTGCTGGAGGCTATGAGCACAGGTGCGAGAGGAGGAGCGCACCTACGGAACCACAAGTGCGAAATGGAGACCGCAGAAGCGGAAGTGGGATTTTAACGAAATTTCGCAGAAGCGGAAAGGTTTTTGCATGAGCGGTCCCCCAGATGCAGGAATGGGGCCGTAGATGCGGCTTAGCTGGGCAGAGCGTATAAATTTGAGATTTCGCGAAATTTGGGTTATTTTCCACCATTCTTGTTCGGACTTGGAGATTTTTAAAGGGTTTTGAAGAGTGAATCAAGGGGGTTCATGGAGTGAAGCTACTTGAACTCAATACTGGATTCTATGATGATTTTTAGTAGATTAAGCATGAAATTTGTGGGATAAGGGTGAAAATTTGAGGAATTAGGGCTTGTAACTTGGGAGTGAGAATTGGGTGATTGAGGGGTCAAATGAATTTAGATTTTTATAAATTTGGTATGTACAGACTCGTGAGGAGATAAGGATTCTGGATTCGGGATTTTTATCGAATTGTAGGACGTGGGCCCGGTGGTCCGGTTTGGCCAATTTTGGGATTTTGTAGTAATTTGATTATTTTCACGTGGGTATTGTTCCTTTAGCATGTATTGATGTTATGAATCTTATTTTAAATATATTCGAGGCGATTTGAGGCCGAGTCGAGCGACAAGGGCATCGCGGAGTAGATTTTCATCTGGTTTGAGGTAAGTAACGATTGCAAATCTAGACTTGAGGGTATGAAACCCCAGAATTTCATACTATTTTGATAAACGAGGTGATGCACATGCAAGGTGATGGGCGTATGGGCGTGCACTGGTAGGGATTGTGACTTTGTCTGTCCTGTGGCAACTGTAGTGTTCCGTATTTGATAAATGTTATATGATTTCCATGTGTTATAGAAATGATTTTGTTAACTTGGGCTGAATGCCGTGTTTGGGACCTTGTGACGTACTGTTTGGACCCTCAGGAGAATTTTTCTATTGTCCTCACAATGTTTTGATAGAAAATATATTCTTTGTCATGATTTATACATCTTTACTAGTTAAATCCTGTTCATCACTCTATTTTTATTTATTATAAAGATATTTTGGGCTGAGTCCCCTGAGTTTTGTACTGAAATGCCCGAGTGGCTTGTGAGTTTGATGACTGAGCGAGGCCGAGAGCCGGATTGTGAGGATATTTATGGATCGGGCTGCACGCCGCAGCATTATATATATATATATATATATATATATATATATATATATATCGGGTTGCTCGCCGCAGTG